>ML825751.1:0-34489 GCA_009831015.1 Picea engelmannii | reverse complement strand
CTTTCATATTCATGAAATTGATGAGTATGGAAGCAATGGTTTCCTCTAATATAATATGAAATTTTTTATCAAAATTGGGACTAATAAGAACAGGGGTAGTAGTGATTGCATGTTTGATTTCTGTAAAAACCTTTTGAATTTCCAATGTTCATTCAAATTTTGTATCCTTCTTTAGTAAACTATTTATCGTTTTAACAATCGTGGCATAATCTAGAACAAATATTCATTCAAAACTTATCTTTCCAAAGAAATATTATACTCCTTTTCAAGACATAGGAGGATTTAAGTAATTTATTGCCTTACCCCTTTCTAGATCAATGTATATGCCTTCTTTACTCACAATATGGCCTAGTATTCTCCCTTATAATATAGAAATAAACACGTTTTTGGATTCAAAGATATCATGTCATACATCCTACATAGTTCAAGGACTTGTATGATATGTTTGAATCGTCCTTCCCTTAATTTTGAATGAACTGTCAAATCATCCCGGTAATGTGCGATACACCATTTCAGTCATGTTTGGTCAAGCTGAATGTTGTTCGACACAATCTATTAAGACACAAATATCGTGTGTTTCTTACAGGTTAAGCGTGGCTGGAGTTAATAATTTGGGATTTTGGCCCTTAGGCCCAAATTTCGAACTAAGACGCTCTGATACCATATGTAATGCCCATACATTTCTAAACATCATTTATTTTCATAAGCAATTTATTTCATAACTGAGACAATAACTTCATAGCATAATATTGATTTTCATAATAGCAACATCAGTAACTTAGATTCATCAATGATTAATGATTTCATAGAAGAATGAAATAAATACATAACTTAACAGATTACCTGGTTCTGATGCTAATTTTCGTTGCCTTGTTGCCTTGTTGTTTCTCTCCTGCTACCTACTACACAATCCAATCCTGCCATAGACACAGAATAACTGCCCAAAACTAATGTCCTCCTTGCCAACTAGGAAAACTACCTAGCTCCAGGATATCTACGGATATCCTGGCTCTCTGTGCCCAAAACCTCCAACAACTCAGTGCCTCCCTTGATCAAAAGCCACAGCCTCAAAACTCTATGCTCCCAGTAAGTCCAAAAGTCCACAAAATATAGCAGTGCACAGAAACTTGCTTCTCATAGCAACACACCACCGTCCAGAGGCTCTCTGCTCACGGCCAAACATCATCGTCCATAGGCTCTCTGCTCACGGAAAAATACCATAGTCACCGCCAATATAGTCAGCTCAGCAAATACAGTCCGCAGCATCCATCCCCACCGAATGGTGCACACATCCCCCTCTTCCCCTCCCTTATTCCTCCCGGCCGCCTCCTGCAGTTACTCCTCAAACCACCCTGCGTCCTCCGTCCTTCGTCATGAGTTAATGTTTTATCTCCTCAGGATCCATGGCTATCCCTCTCTGCATACGCCACCATTTTTATATCAATTTTCATTGATCTATTAATTTTATTTCACAGGTCATTAAATGTGATCTGTAATTTGAACTATTACTCAGTTAACCATAATTAATTTCTTTAATTAATTTTACTTTATAATCTTTAAGAATGTATCCCATTAGGGTCGTTACACGCAACGACTAACTATCATGCCAAATCTCTTTAGAGATATCCATAAGGGTCAGGAAATAATGGGAGAAAGGTAATTGGAGTCAACAATGTCTGTGTAAATCAAGTTTTTATGGTCATGTTTTATTTCATCTTTAAACTCTTCAAAAATGTGATTTGTTATGAAACTGTGATTTGTTGTGAAACTGCAATTTACTGCGCAATTTTCTATAGATGATTGTTTTTGCAATCAAATTCAAGATCATATTTTGAGCATATGGTCATTTATCTCAACAAAATGAAAGATTTTTTTCTCAAAAATGGATTCATATACAAAAACCTCTTTGAGGTTTTTCACAGGTGTCATGGTTTGGGAGATTCGAATGGATCTTTACAGCCTATTTTTACACATTTTCACCAAATTTAATTACTTAAAAAACTAAACCCTAAAAATAGGATTTAGTTTGTAAATCCTTCTTGAATTTGAAAACTTAAATATTTCGACCTTATTAAGTTAGATTGGAATTTAATGCTATATATTATCATGAAAAGGATTGTAAAGGGGTTATGGACCTGAGTGGAAAACTCCTTGGAACTTTGCATCTGATTTTATTGATGAGAAATTGCATGATCAGAAATACAAGAATGGTTGAATGCATGGATTCATGTGCCAATTCTTTATAGTGTGTTTTCCTATGTTTTAATGTATCCTTATCAGTAAATCATTATTGTGTTTTCCTTCAGTATTTGAATGAGATAATGGAATTGGAAAAATCCTTTTTAAATGCTCTGTGTTCTGAACTTTCAAATGCTTACCCTTTTTTTCTTTTAAAGATGCTTTAGGATTCATCTTTGATGCCATGTTGCAGTGAAATGCCATCTCCTTTCAACCTTCAGCTACAACAATATTTTGGATCTCTAGTAAAGGGTTGACTATATTTTCCATGTTATTCATCATTCATATAACCAACATCATCCAGAGTTTTTGTTGATTTTCATGTATTAGACTCCATTTCCCAATAGTATTTTCTTTAACCCTACCAACCACATTTCAAAAACCCTATCTTTATTTATAGATCTGGCGATTTTCCTAAGCAGATGAGCTATAGTTGAGTTATCATTAGACAACAGATTCAATGAGAGAGCCCTCTCTTGTTGAAAAGGCCAGTTTCTAGCCTAAAGTTGGTTTGTGGTTACCTCTGAGATTTTCTTCTGTAGCCAAGGAAATTTATAGAGTGATAAAATTTTGGTGTCGTTGTCGAGGAGCGAAGGTGAAATCTTCCATGGGAAAGAACGAAAAAGATTCATACCTGATTTTTGAGGCTAAACAATGAATCAAACACATAGATTGGTTGTGTAACTTACCGTGGCGACTCCACTGTGAGATGATCCATAACTTCAAGAATTAATGGAGACTCCACTATTAGAAGGGTCCATTGCTGAATAAATTCATTGTTGAAGAAATTCATTGTTGACTACAATGGATTTGATGAATAACTCAGATGCTACTAGAATTATTTCAAGGTATGCATGTTTGGATTTTACAGACATTCCTGTTTTTCCAAATCCTCTTCCTACATATGAATATTTTTTAAGGAATGGTCCTAAATTTAATGGAAATGATATGAGCCTACCCTTGAAACATATCTCAAATTTCCGTGACTTTACTTATCTTCTTAAAGTCAAACATCAAGATTTATTCATCAGATTGTTTTGTGATTCATTCCAAGGAAAGTGCAGAAGTTGGGTGGAAGGTTTACCTATTAAATCTATAAGATCTATTTCATATTTTTGGGTTATTTTTATGGAAACATGGATGGAAAAAACAGAGTTTGTGGCAACCATTGTTTCTATTCAAGGTTTCATATAATGGAATGATATTTACACTGATGATGAAGTGGAAGACATTTTTTCTTCATTTTTGTCTTCTTATTTAAAGTGATGTAAATGTAGCTTGGAAGATAAAATCAAATTTTTAGATGAGTTTGGAAAGGACATTGAAAAAGAGATTGAAGCTTTAGAAGATCAAGAAATATCCGAAATTATTCCATTACAAGGTATTTATTTTGAATTTTCATTTCAATAGAAGCAAAAAGAAACATTGTTTCCTTTGCCCTTTGATATTGAGGATGAGGAATGTTTTGATCATGCGTTTGAAAAAGAAAACACACATGAACATTCCAACCATCGAAATCAAATTGAAGAACACATTAAGGATCAACAAACATAATATGTCTTTTATGACTTCAAAGATCCTATAGCTAACTATATATTCGGTTTAAATTCTCATCCATGTTTTCACTGTGAATACCAGATCCATCACTAGTTTCCTTTTCTATTACAGTGTCTATTTTTTTTTTTTTTCAAGCATGGTCAAGGAGTCCAATTACTTGAGAAACTTCTCGATTGGCTGCATTATAAGTTTTTTATACTTGAATTCAATAGTTATTTAAGAAAATTAGAGTAGGGTTAGTGTATATAAATAAGTTGTCCAAATCATCATTTTCTTTTAGTTTTCATTCGTTCAGTTTGTAGTATTAGTTGGTTCCCAATAGAGATTTCAATTTGTAGAAAGAGGAAGGATTTGTAGTTTGATTTTCAGTCACTTTTTTATTCAGTTGAAAGTCTGGGAACAAGCAAAAATAGGTTGCAGGTTTTGGGGTTTGATATGATATGGAGGATACTAGTATACTATGTTCTTTTCTAACCCACGGTGGGGATAACATCCCCATTGGATCCTATGTTAGTATGTGTAAATTTACAAAGTCAAAACATTTTTTTTTGTTGATATTGAGTCTTGTGGTCAAGGCCATGTGTCAAGGTCCCAGGGTTAGCATCCCATGATTTTTTTTTGGCTTTGTTAAGTTATGAGTCAAGTTTGGGTTTGATTGGGGCATGTCTAAGGGAATTAGAGCATCATATCAAGTCATAGAAAAAATGGTTAGTCTTGTCCAAAGTCAAGTCATTTGTGTCAAATTTCTATCTCATAGTCCCTTGTCATCATTCTAAAAGGGTGAGTCTGAATTTGTTACATAATTTTTTTTGAAGAATCTTGGGAGAATTTTATCACATGTACTATAGGTTTCATAAGTTTCCCAACCTAAATTGTACCTCTTAAAGACTTCTAACCAATTAGTTCAAATTCACTCCAAAACCTCCTATATTTTTGCAACGACTAATTGTCATGTCAAATCACTTTAGAGATATCCATAACGGTCAAGAGTCAGTGTTTTCCTTAAAATCATGAAAAATGTGATTTGTTGCGAAACTGTGACTTGTTCCGAAACTACAATTTGCTGCAAAATTTCTTGTAGCTAATTGTTTTTGAATTCAACTTCAAGATCATATTCCAAGCAGATGGTGATTGATATCAACAAACTCAAAGAGGTTTTTATCAAGAATGGTTTCATATCCAAAAAATTCTCTCAGGTTGTTCACAGGTGTCATGTTTTGGGAGATTCAAAGGGATCTTTACAACCTATTTTTACATATTTTCGCCAAATTTAATTAGTTAAAAAGATAAACCCTAAAAATAGGAGTTAGTTTGTAACTCCTTCTTGAATGTGAAACCCTAAATATTTTGACCTTATTGAATTAGATTGGAATTTAATGCTATATATTATTATGAAAAGGATTGTAAAGGGGTTTGGGACTTGAGTGGAGGACTTCTTGGCACTTTGTATCAGATTTTATCGATGAGAAATTGCATGATCAGAAATACATGAATGGTTGAATGCATTGATTCATGTTTGAGTTATTTCTAATCTATTTCCCAGTGTGTTAATGTATCCGTATTTGATCTGAAATAATCTTTTAAATGACTTGGTTAAGTATTTTGCATGAGTCGATTTACCATTTAGAAATTAAAGAGAAGAAGAAGGAGTTTTATTGAAAGAATTTTGCAGCCATCATAAATAATACAAAACAAAAAATGATCATTAAGAGCAACAAACCATAATGCCAAAACTTGTTAACAGAGTTCGATAAAGTTTTCTACGTCTTCGGGCATGTCTTCAATGAGGGAGGATTTCTCATTAGTCTTAAATTCTTCAAAAGTACATCATAATTACATAAATAAATTTATCTAAATGTGACAACAATGTTCTTCTCTATCTTGGAAACTCAAAACAACAGACAACACTGAAAAAGGTGGAGTATAACCCCCATAAATGGCCTCCAAAGCCCAGCTACTCTCCTGGCTTCCTTGCATAAAAATGGCTTGTTCTCTACAACTTGGCATCATTCTGTTGTCATGAAATTTTTTTCCATGGAAAAAAGGATGGATTTAAATATATTTTGAGTTGGGGATCACATCCCAACTTCATCCCAAAATTTTGCCTCAATCTAGGCTCTAGATCCTCCAAAAAAGGGCAAAATCGCAGTAAAAGAGGCCTAAAATTAAATAAAAATCCAATTATAAAGTTTAAAAACCACTTTTGGCATAATATTAGGTGCACTCCCATTTTCTTTGAGCCCCTGATCATATGGCTGACCATGTGGCCACGCGCTAGAGTGTTAGGCCCCCAATATTCAACCCAGAGTTCTACGTATGGTGCCCATGTGGCCAACGCCTTGGTTCTCGACCCCTGGTCCTCTACTCCTAGTCATGTGGACAGTGCCCTAGTCGACAGGTAGCCCCCATCGACCGAAGATAACCCCCAAAACCTCGTGCTATATCACTTTATATAAAAAAAAATCGGCATGTAATAACAAGTAACCAATCTGCCCTAGTGGCTAGCGCATGGTGGTTAGAACGTTGCTTGCCTGGAGATCAGGGACTTGAATCGAGCAGAGGTGAAAAAAAAATTTGACTCGACCCATATTGGCTTGATCGAAGGTGCCATGTGGTGCCCTGTGATTGGGCCATGTATCACCATTTCATTTTCCCGAGCCACATCAGTTTCCCAATGGACTACCACATCACCTGTTATGTTAGCTTCATAGTCAACGCCAGTTCACGACTGTACTGACATGTGTCACCATCGAAGCCTTTCACGTGTCAACCACATCACTACCAACTTGTCATGTATACTGCCATGTGGCAATCTATCACTTGGCAATGTCATCGTATAGACTTTCATGTCATCATCCGTACAGTCCACATGTCAATTTCATATCGTGCCAACTCAGCCATGAAAATTCCAAATCTACATGACACATGTTAGCCTATGGTGTTTCCATGTTAGCATGCTGACATCATCATGACATCATGCTGATGTCATATACCATGTGTAATGTTGACGTACTGCTGACATCAGTAGTACAGACCGTTGACTTTGACTTTGAATTTTTGCATGTTTGGGAAAAAATTCAAATTGCGATAACTTTCGCATATAGAGTCCATTTTCGAAAACTAATATACTACTGGAATCAACATGATGAGAACTACACAATGGAAGTGGTTTCATATAAATTTGAGAACTTTTAATTTTTGGCCTCTTTGGATCCATTTGGATCATTATCAATAAATAATTATTTTGTTTTTATTCAGTATTTGACTGAGATAATGTAATTGCAGGATTCATTTTTAAATGCTCTGTGTTATGAACTTTCAAATGATTACCCATTTTTTCTTCTAAAGTTTCTTTAGGATTCATCTTTGATGCATTGTTGTAGTGGACTGTAATCTCCTTTCAACCTTCAGCTACAATGATGTTTTGGATGTCTAGTAAAGGGTTCACTATTTTTCCTACACTATTCATCATTCATATAACCAACATCCTACAATTTTTTTGTTGATTATCATGTATTAGACTCCATTGCCCAATGGTATTTTCTTCATTCCTACCAACCACATTTTAAAAACCCTATCTTTATTTATATATCTGATCATTGTCCTAAGAACATGAGATATATTTGAGTTATCATTAGACAACAGATTCATTGAGAGAGCCTTCTCTGGTTAGAAAAGTCAATTTCCATCGTAAAGTTGGTTTTTGGTTACCTATGGGATTTTCTTCTGCAGCCAAGGAAAATTACAGAGTGATAACATTTCAGCACCGTTGTCGAGGAGAGAAGGTGAAATCGTCCCTTGGAAAGAATGAAAAATATTTAGACTTGATTCCTGAGGGTAAACAAAGAATCATACACACAGATTGGCTATGTAATTTACCCTCGCGACTCCACTGTGAGATGATATAGTACTTAAAGAATTAATGGTGAATCCACTGTTAGAAGGGTTCATTGTTGAAGCAATTCATTGGTGACTACATTGGATTTGATGAAGAAATCAGATGCAGCTACAATGTTTTTAAGGTATGCATGTTTGGATTTTACATACCTTCCTAGTTTTCAGAATCCTCCTCCTATAGATGAATATCTTTTAAGGAATGGTCATAAATTTAATTTAAATGATCTGAGCCTAGCCTTGAAACATATATCAAATTTCCATTACTTTACTAATCTTCTTAAAGTCAAACATCAAGATGTATTCATCACATTTTTTTATGATTCATTCTAAGGAAAGTGCAGAAGTTGGGTGGAAGGTTTACTTGTTAAATATATAAGATCTATTTTAGTTTTTTGGGTTATTTTTATGGAAACATGGATGGAAAAAATAGATTTTGTGGCAGCCCTTGTTTCTATTCAAGGTTTCATAGAAAAGAATGATATGTACACTGATGATGAAGTGGAAGAAATGTTTTCTTCATTTTTGTCTTATTACCTAAAGTCATGCAAATGTAGCTCGGAAGATAAAATCTAGTTTTTAGATGAGTTTCCCAAGGAAATTGAAAAATATCTTGAATCTTTAGAAGATAAGGAAATATCCCAAATTCTTCCATTATAGGGTATTTCTTTTGAAGTTTCATTTCAGCGGAAGCAAAAATACACATTGTTTCCTTTTCCCTTGGATATTGAGGATGATGAATGTTTTGATCATGAGTTTGAAAAAGAAAACACCCATAAATAGTCCAACCACGACAATCAAATTGTAGAATACATTGAGGATCAAAAAACATAATATGGTTTTTATGAATTCAAAGATCCTATAGCTGAATATATGGAGAATTTTTTAGTTTAAATTCTCATCCATGTTTTCACTTTGAATACCAAATACATCATTAGTTTCATTTTCTATTACATTGTGAGTTTTGATTTTGTTCAAGCATGGTCAATGAGTCTAATTACTTGACTAGATTCTTGATTGGTTGTATTGGAAGTCTTGCATTACTTGAATTAAATAGTTCTTTCAACAAATTAGAGTAGGGTAAGTGTATATAAATAAGTTGTCCAAATCAACATGTTTTTTCAGTTTATAGTCTTTCAGTTCACAGTATTACTTGGTTCCCAATATAGCTTTCAGTTTGCATAAAAATGATAGATTTGCAGTTTGGGTTTCAGGCAATTTTACTTTCAGTTGAAGGTCTAGGAACAAGAAGAAACAGGTTGTGGGTTTTGGATTTTGAGATGATATGAAGGATACTATTCTACGATGTTATTTGCTACCTCAAAGGGAGGATATAATCCCCATTGGAGCCTATGTTAGTATGTGTAAATTTACAAATTCAAAACATTTTGTTTTGTTGTTATTGAGTCTTGTGGTCACGACCATGTGTCAAGGTTGTAGGGTTAATGTCCCATGACAAGTTTTTGGGTTTGTTCACTTATGAGTCAAGTTTTGGTTTGATTGGGTCATGTCTAAGGGAATTAGAGCATCATCTCAATTCATAGGTAAAATGGTTAGTTTTTTCCAAAGTCAAGTCAGTTGTGTCACATTGCTATCTCATAGTCCTTTGTCATCATTCTAAAAGGGTGAGTCTTCAATTGTTGCATAATGTTTATGAAGATTCATGGTAGAATTTTATCACATGTACTCAAGGTTTCATAGGTTTCTCAACCTAAATTATACCTATTAAAGACTTGTAACCAATTAGTTCAAATTTGTTGCAAAACCTCCTAGCTTTTCGCAACGACTAACAGTCATGTCAAATCACTTTAGAGATATCCATAAAGGTCATGAAATCATGGGAGTTAGTGTTGTCCATGTAAATCAAGTTTTTATGTTCATGTGTTATTTCCTCTTTAAAATCATCAAAACTGTTATTTTCTATGAAACTATGATTTGTTACGAAGCTACAATTTGCTATGAAATTTCCTGTAGCTGGTTGTTTTTGCAGTCAACTTCAAGCTAAGATTCTGAGCAGATGATGATATATATCAACAAATGGAAATAGGTTTTTCTCAAACAAGGGTTCATATACAAAAACCTCTCTCATTTTTTGCACAAGTATCATGGTTTGGGATATTCAAAGGGATCATTACAACCTATTCTTACATATTTTCGCCAAATTTAATTAGTTAAAAAACTAAACCCTAGAAATAAGAGTTAGTTTGTAACTCCTTCTTGAATGTGAAACCCTAAATATTTCTAACTTATTGAGTTAGATTGGAATGTAATGTTATATATTATTATGAAAAGGATTGTAAATGGGTTCGGGACTTGAGTGGAGGAATCCTTGGCACTTTGTATCATATTTTATCGATGAGAAATTTCATGATCATAAATGCATGAATGGTTGGCTGCATGGATTCATGTGCCAATTATTTCTAGTCTGTTTTCCTATGTGTTCATGTATCCTTATCAGTAAATGACTATTGTGTTTGTCTTTAGTATTTGACTGAGATAATGAAATTGAAGAATTCATTTTTAAATGCTCTATGTTATGAACTTTCAAATGCTTACCCATTTTTTCTTCTAAAGTTGCTTTGGGATTCATCTTTGATGCCTTTTTTCAATAGGATATCATCTTGTTTCAACCTTCAAATACACCAATATTTTGGATGTCTAGTAAAGGGTTGACTATATTTCCCATGTTATTCATCATTCATATAACGAGCATCCTGAACATTTTTTGTTGATTTTCATGTATTAGATTTCATTTCCCAATGGTCTTTTCTTCAACTCTACCAACCAAATTTTAAAAATACCTATATTTATTTACAAATATGTCCATTGTCCTAGGAACATGATCTATAGTTGAGTTATCATTAGACAACAGATTCATTGAGAGATCTCTCTCTGGTTGGAAAGGCTAGTTTCCAGCCTAAAGTCGGTTTCTGTTTACCTCTGGTATTTTCTTCTACAACCAAGGAAATTTACAGAGTGATAACACCTCCTTAGGTACCCCATACTATCCTCCCTAGGTACATTATATTCCATCGTCCTTTGCATGTTTCATCCCCAAAATATGGGAAGAAGCCATATAATATGACCTACTAAGCAATGTAGTCAATTGGTACCATGCATGAGCATCCATCCATCCTAGTGAAATATGGACATGGGGTCAAAATATGGCCTTTTCTCCTCAATATTGATTCATATTTCTCCTTGGGCTCCATGTCTTTGTCACGCTACTCTGATATCTCCATGCATTGTTTTAGTCCTTTTTGTGCCTCTAGGCTAGTTGCCTTTCTGGTTCCATGTTGATATGTAGTAAGTTTGTTGACACTCATGTCCTTGTCTTGATGGATGTTATTTATTTGAGTAGTGGGGGTGGAAATGTACAACAACCTTAGCTATAAATTCTTATTTATTTGATTCGCCAACATGTGGTTCCTTAGCTTCTTCTTTTTTATGTCCTTCCTTGGGATTTTCTTCAAGTAATTCTTTAGGCTCTTTTTCTGATTCAAAACTGAATTTTTCATCTCATGTATCATTAGCTACTATAATTAGTTTCCCTCCAAATAATTCTTCAAGTACCCCCTTGGGCCCTTCTTATTTAGTAAGAGAAATATCCTTCAATGTGATTTTCTTTTTCTTGTACCATAGCTTCAAAAAACGTTTTTTGCAGATTAATAGTAAGTATACAAACTAATTGTATCCAAGGATATCCCAAAAATATATTGACATCATCTATATCTAAGGAATGAAAAAATGAATGTAACACATGTTTGTCCATGGTAATCTTTAAATATTTAAAAAATTGTACATTTTCACCCTCAACCTATGTGCTTTAAATATTATTTACTGGAATTTGAAATCTTTTAGCCAAGTTAACATTGAAGAAATTATGCTTGCAACTAGGGTTAATATAAACTATTATCTTCTTTTTTTGAATACATCCATGAACCTGTAACATGAAGTTGTCACATGAAAATAAATCTCTAGTTCTATTCTTATCCTTCTTCACAACATGAGACCACATGTATAGACTTACTTGTTCATATTCTCATCTAAAAGTATCGTTGTGTATATAGAATTAATGCCATATTATAGAGTTGTTCTCTATGATATTGGATATAGAGACTATATCCATTCTATCTATTCTTCGATACTAGGAACATCATTTGAAAAAAAACATATTTATTTATATAACCAAAAAATAGAACTAGGATTTATAGAAAATCACTTACTTTTCAACGGAGCACATTTGTGTACTTAGGGTTTGAGGAAGCTAATGTAAAATGATCATAACTTCTATGATACTTCTCATATTGACTATTATGATCACAATTATGAAATTACATGGCCACTATGGATATACTAGCATGGGTTTGACTAAAATTTATGTACTCTATCAAAATATATCCAATCTGTAAACTGCATGGCCGTCACCAGAACAAAACCCTAAAAAGGGATGATTTTAAATCAATGATAGTTTCACTTCCTAGACTCTCATTTGGACTATTTATTTTTTGAAATTGGGTATATTTTTTAGAGGATTTTAGATGTACCACTTTTTTCATCAAATCCTACACAATTTTTTTTATAAATTGAATTGAATTATTTCAGCCTCTTTTTACCATAAAAAATCTACAAAAATAAAAAAATATCCCACTTGTAGTAAACCTTGATAGATATAAGATATTTGTATCACACTTCAAATCTTTAAAGGGATGAAATTAATAGGAAAATTGAATATCTATTGAGTAAAGGTTTTATTAAACCTAGAATTTCTCCATGTGCATCACCAATTTTGTTAGTGATTAAAAAATATGGAACTTGACATCTTACAATGAATTAAATAAATCACCATAATATATATATATATATATATATATATACACTTCCTCACATCGATGATTTACTTGATCATCTTAAAGGTGCATGATTTTCCACCAAAATTTATCTCAAAAGTGTATATCATTAGGTCAAGGTTCAAGTAGCAGATACATGGAAAAGAAATTAAAAAACAAATGTGTCTATTTGAATGGCTTGTGATGTCGCTTGGGCTCACAAATGCCATACTACATTTATGAGATTAATGCATAATATTTTCAAAGATTGTCTTGACAATTTTATTATCATATATTTAGATCATATCATGGTTTCTTATAAGTCTTGGAAGACTCATCTACAATGCTTAGAATATGTTTTGAATATTCTTCAACAAAATCAACTTTATGAAAATGTTTCCAAGTGTTCTTTTTATCAAACTTCTATCTCTTACCTTAGATTTATCATTGATGCATATATAATCCATGTGGATCTTATTAAATTTGAAATGATTAACAAGTGGCATATTCCTTCTAATCTAATAGTGTTAAGGAGTTTTATTGGACTTGCCAACTTCTATCGAAAATTTATCTATGGGTTGTCATAAATTGATTTGCCTTTGCATCAATTGACCAAGATAATTGTTGTTTTCAAATGGGGACAATAATATTCTTATTATTTTATTCAATTGAAAGAATCCATTTCTACGTAGCTAAACTCGTCATGTTTGACTGTCTTTACCTTAATTATCCTTGGCGTTGTACCTGAATAAGGCTCTCTATAGCACCAGGATCTATCCAAATACTAAAGGTATCGTTAGTGATGGTACCTTTTGTCTCAAGCATAGTAGACTGGTGCTCAACATGGCAGATAATTACCGCAGTCATGAATCCTATGGGTCTTTCCCAACTCCACAATGGTAGTGTGTCCTATTGAACCAGCCACTCTGGCATTTTCAATCAGATAGTCTTGTTGGTAAGGTGGATCTCCACATGTCCAACACTTGTCTTCAGTCCAATATTCCTGGCCCTGAAGTAGAATTTGTTGGCCTACCAGCCTAAGATCCTGGTATGTTTTTCTGACAAGCCTAACTATAGTTGTTGGCGATGGTCCCTTTAGGGGGTCTTCTGGTGAGAAACCTGTTGTCATGGTGTCATGAATAAGGGTTCTATAGATGTATCTTGATACAAAGATGTATTTTCTGGTTGGCATCTGATACTGCTGCGCACTAGATGTTAGTAGTCCAGACGGTTTTGTACGACTCCTAACTTGATTCGCACAGTCAATTCTTCCTCAGTTATGAGGTCTGATGGACTGCATCATGCAACGTACAAGGAATTTAAAGTATCATATTCGCATGAAAGATGGAGTTAGGCCGATCATGAACTTGTTGATATTCAACTTACTCATGTTCATATGAAGGGAATACCGAAGTAGCTCCATAAATCCGGTCTCATAATCTGGCACCGTACGACCACCTTGTTGTAAGGCGCTAACAATTACTTCTCCCAGAACCGTTACTTGAATCGTTCCCATAACACTTATTTTATGGCCATGTTAGATGAGGTAGGAGCATCTTCCACCATAGAAGAGCATTTCCCTTTAGTTGAATACCTCCATGCAAACATTCGTGTTGGAGGTTGTAACCGCGAAGCTTGAAGCACATCACCTTTTTCTCCAGCTATGCCTCAGTGGCTGAGCCATCCATGGCACTCGTGAACTTAACCTTCTCGAGTTCTCTGCGAATGTTACCAGTACTAGTTGGGGTGCACTGTGGACCTTCAAGGGTACATGCACCCTAGACTCATCTCAGTACAGACGATCAGTGAAGGCCTCTAAAATTTCCCTAGAAGGACCTTGTTATATCATCCACATCACTTAAAGAAATTGAATCCTTCCCAAGGACTTGTTCCTCCCCTTAAGGGTTAGATTCCTAGGGCATAGGTGCTTCTTGAGGCATCACACCTCCTTGCCCAACACCACATTGTGAATCTTTGTGGCATCGTCTAACTGTGATTACTGCATGGACAGGTTAAAATTTTAATTAGTGCTAAGTATTAGTCAATGGTTTAATTTAGTGGAAGGCATGACTATCCACAGTCGCAAGGTTGAACCTTCTTTGATACCATATGTAACGTCGCCCACTGTTATGAAAATGAAAGCGACGTAAAATAGGTAAATTTTTTTTCTTTGAATGTTGCGTTAGGAAATTAAAACATCATAATAAATAACAACATCATTGACACATCAATCACATATATTAATGAACAAAAATAAAGAATTAATAATCAAATACAACACAATACTGACACATCATCACCGTGAACCACGACACACATATATATGTATTAACACAATAATTAACATCATTGCAATCTATAATTAATGAAGATGCATAACAATATGAATCTTAAACACTCAACACATCGCATAAGGACAATCATCATAGACACCGATATAACATAAGATAACATAAAGAATCATGAGGATCATATAGATAATCACAAGAATCACATAATATACTACTCGCCCAACCTACCCTGCAAGGTTAGGACCTCCAGGACACATAAGAAACGCTCAATCCCAGGTTCCGATTGATTTTAACCATTTAAGGTCTCAAGGCTAGCTATTATTCTGAGGAACAAGGAGGCATCTAATGTTGGCATCTTTTATAGGAAGCGTGTGCTTGTCATTGATGGAAAGAACAAAAATGACGATGGAAAACATGAACAACATAAGCTCAGAAGAAGAAGAAAAGAGTATGTAGAGATCAAATATCAGAAGGGAAAAACGATTGAGAATTCGATCACCCGAATATCCGTCAGCCGTCGGATCAAATTAATTAAAGGATAGGATAAACGGGGCACAAGTTTTGAGAATTCTATTATCTAAATATTCGTCAGGCATTGGATCAAATTAAGTTGAAGGATAGGATAATAAAAGACGGAGAGTCATTGGATTTAATCCAAGGCAAAGATGCATCGTAGAAAAATCGAGTCGTTGATCTAAGATCTTGATCAAATAAAAATCATTTGTTTTGGGTATAAATATGTGAGGAGGTTACGCTTCGGAAAAATCTCAATTCAAGATTTGAAATCCCCAAACCCCAGAGAGTCAGAGTAAATTTCAACCATCAGATCCAGAGGGATACATGGTGATGGATCGTGAACTCTAGAGAAATCACTTTGAGAAGTTTAATTTTGGGATTTTAAATCACCGAAGCTCGGAGAGACGGAGTAAATTTCAACCGACAGATCCAGAGGAATATATGGCGATGGATCGTGAGCTCCGGACAAATCTCACTTCAAGAATTTCCAGTTGAGAATTGAAATCCCGAAGCTCGGAGAGTCACAGAGATGAAGTAAATCTCATTCGTCCTATCATCTTAAATAGATCTTAGTTATCATATCATCCGGAGTAAATATCAAGTGTCGAATCGTCTGAAGTGGATCTGGTTCGTCTGATCCAGAAGAGACGTGGCGTAAATTTGTGGACTCCGAGTAAAGACCTGAAGTAAGACTCAACCATTTGAATCAAGGAAATGTGGAAAACCTCGTTAGAAATGATATGTGGCATACCATGTTAGCAAGGACATGTGGCAGACCACGTTAGCAAGGACATGTGGCAGACCAGGTCAACGAGTGACACGTGGCAACCACTCGTCCCGTGCTAGGTCAACAAGTGACGTGTTTAATGTTACGTCACTCCAGGAGATTTACTTTGGGATTTTCACCACCAACAAATGAAAAAATATATGAAGTCTCGAAGGCCGAAGTTGCAAAGGGATAAAGTTTCGAAGAGCCGAAGTGCCGAAGGACCAAAGTCGCAAAGCTCCAAAGTGTCTAAGAGCCAAAGAGACCAAGTCGCGAAGAGACGAAGTACTGAAGGGATGAAGTCACGAAGGGAATAAGTGTCGAAGGGCCAAAGAGCCGAAGTCACGAGGGACAGAGTCCTGAAATCTCAAAGGCCAAAGTCTCGAACTGAACGAGGACCGTTGATTTGAGGAGGACACGTGGCAAGAATCTATGGACTCTGAATCAAATCATTCTGGGAGAGCATGAAGGTTGAGAATTGAAATCACCAAAGCCAAGAATAGAGAAGGATATCTCGATCATTGAATTGATTAAGGGGTCGCAGAACCTTTGATCTGGTTGAAAGGTCAAATTCCTGAAGTAGAGGCATATTCATTGATTGAGAAGGACAGGTGTCCACAGATCATCGACTCTGTAAGATTGGTGTACAGAGAAAAGTAGGGTTTGATATTTGAAACTCTTGGAGCCCGGATCATGAAGTAAATCAAACCCGATGATTTAAGAAGGTTAGATCTGATCCATAGAATTTGAAAGGACAGATCTTAATCGCCAGTTCAGGAGCATCGTCAAGATTGTGAGATCAACGATCTCGTCACATTGTGGGGTCAGAACATGCTCAAGTCTTAATTTATTGTGAGCGGGCCGCAATCAAAACCACAGTATTTTCGAAAGAATGCGTGGAGCTCTGTAGTGAATTGTGAGGCGAAATGTGGATTTCCCTCAAACCAACTTTGGTCGCACTCGAAATCACGTGGTCACATGAGAGCATCGCCCAAGGTCACATCAGCGGAAGATTGAGGAAGCAACTCGCACTTCTAGGCTCCACATCATAGGTTACACATTGAAAAATTAAAAATCATCTTCCTGTATAATCCAACGACACCAATCAAACAAAATCTAATTGAAGGGTTTTTGCTTCATCTCGTGATTTCTTGATAAGTTACAATTTAGTTACCCAAACTGAAACATTGTTCCTGAGCATTGGAATCATGATTCCTGAGAATTTTTTAGATTCCTGACTTGAGCGTTGGAGATGCGGAATAAAAAAGATTATGAGAGTAGGAATAAAAGAAAAATGTTGCGACAGAGAGAGGTTGTTGTTTCTCTGTAAAACGTAGTCGAGCTGTAAGAAATGTATATCACAACATGTAATGAGGGAGAAAATGAAGAGATGAATAAAATAAGATGGACAGAGCAGAAATGGTGAAAATAACAGATTGTACGAGAACTTAAGCACAAGAAGATGTGAGCAGGAAGACACTGATGCAGGCAGAGAAGAGCAGTGTAGTATAACAATGATGAGACTGGTAAGCCATTGATAAATATTGTATCATTGTAATAAATTTCAGCAAGCAAAAATTTACATTTCAGGGTGGTAGGGTGGTGCTAGGGAGGATTGTTGTCCTCAGAGTTTCAAGTGGGTGCTTGAACATAGGAAGTTGTAGTTTCCATCTGGTTCCAGCCATAAAACTAGGGTGGTAGGGAGGTGCAAGGGAGAACTATTGTTCTCTGTTATACAGGTTGGTGCATGTGTGACAAGAAGTTGGTGCTTCCATCTAGTTGGTGTTGGAACACTCAGGTAGTTGGTGCTTCCTTCTAGTGGGTGCTATAGAAACTAGAGAGTTGATGCTCTCATCAAGTTGCAACTTGTAAACCAAAGGTGGTAGCCTCACATTGAGTTGGTGCTCAAAGATAGATCATGTAAAGAACATAAAAAGACTACCTATCATTCAAAAAAGAAGAGGTTTTCTCCCTTTATGGGTTTACTCATGGATATTTGTCTCTGTGTATATCATATGTGTGATTGATGTTTACTATTTTTGTTTTTCATGACTTGCATAATCTTGATGATCACTTGGAGAAGATTAATAATATGTTAATAGGAATAAATATTTTTAAGCATAGTAACAACTGATTTGCCCCCCCTCTCAGTTGTCTTAGTAATTTCAACAATTGGTATCAGAGCGGGTTCCTTTTAGCTAAAGGTAGATCAGTAAGCTTAAACATGGAAAGTCATGAAGGAAATTCAACCAATAATCCACCTCTATTTGATGGAACAATTTTTTTCTTTTTGGAAGATTTAAATGAGAAAATACATTATGGCCTTAGGTGTTGATGTTTGGGATGTTGTAGAGACTAGATATACAAAACTTGTTGTGCTACCTTCCAAAGATCATAAGTTAGAATTTAGCTTCAATTTAAGGGGAATGAATGCTATCTTGAGTGGGCTTGCTGAAGATGAATGTGTAAAGGTAATTCATCTTGATTCTACCAAAGAGATGTGGGATAAACACATTAACAGTTATGAAGGAAATGAGAAAGGAAAAGATGCCAAACTTTAGACATATAGATTGAAATTTGAAAAACTAAAGATGAATGAGGATGAAACAATTAGTAAATATTTCTTAAGAGTTGAGGATCTTGTGAATTTCATGAAGGGTCTTGGTGATAAGATTGAAGAAACATTTTTAGTTTAGAGGATTTTAAGATCTCTGCCTAATAGATTTAATCCAAAAATTTATGCAATAGAAAAACCGAATGATATTATGATTTTGTCTATTGATCAACTTCCAGGAACTCTAACTACTTATGAAATGAGGATTAGTAAATATAAATCTACCTCTAGAGAAGCATCATTTAAAGAAGATAAGAATGAGGATTTTGAGCTTGATGAAATTGAAGCAAAATTTGTGAGAAGACTAAAGAAAGGATCAAGCAAGTTTCCCTTCAAATTTTTTAGCTGTGGAAAGATAGGTCACTTTGAATATAAGTGTCCACATAAGAAGAAGGAATAGAACTCTGAAGGTGAAGAGAATTACAAATCCAAGAGATTTGGTAAAAAATAAAGTTTATGTGTAAACAATGATGAATCTTCAGGAGACACAGATAGTGATTCTACTTGTGAAGATAAGGTTAATGAATTTATGGTTATGGCCAAAGAGGATTATAATAATAAAATAACATGAAGTGATGTTAATGATGAATAATATATGGTTGACCTGGAAGGAGAACTGATTAGTTCCCTAGAAGAAATTGCTAGACTCAGATTTAAGAATAAAAATAAAAATAAAAATTATTGATGCAGTTCGAGAAAGATAGTAAAAAACCCGATGAAGACTTTTCTCTACTAAAAGTGAAATTAGAAGAGGCAAAGAAAGTATAGGACATTCTGAAACAAAAGTTATCATAGAAGAAGACAAGATGTGAAGCCTTGGAAGAAGAGGTAGTAAAAACAAGAAAATAGATGGAAAATTTTAAAGCATTGTATCTCCAAAATATTCCAGGCATTAAAGCCTCAGCAGAAGTAAATGACATTCTGAGCAAAAAAATATCTCCTTTGTTGAAGACTGGTTTAGGCTATGTAAGTGGTTCAAGAAGAAAACAGACAGAAAGAAAAGAGCTAGTAAAAATGATCAAGTCCCAAGTCAACAGACAATCAAAACATGTGAGTACTTTTCCACCAAAATCTAATTAAGACAAGATGTTCCTTGATAAAAAAATACATATCAGTATATGGAGAAAAAAATGCCAATAAGAAGGCCATCCTTCAGGTACCAAATTTTTTTCCATGGTTATTGTTTTTACTACTCTAATTTTGGTCATAAGATTGCAAATTGTCAAATTAAGTTTAGAGACATGCAACTGAGGATATCAAAAAATAAACAATCTTCGCAACATAGAACTAAACAACCAATGAGTTGACAAAGTTTCACCAATGACTTTGACCTATTGAACAATGAGATCAAATTCTATAATTGTCATAACTTCGGCCACAAAGCTGCAACCTGCCATTTGAAGAATTACAAAGCAGATCTAAGGATAAAACCCTTAGCTAGAAATGTCAGCACATGGAAAAAGAAAGATAGTGAAAAATGTGGCCTAGTACTTTGAGCTCAAAGACAAAAGAACCCCTGGTATATTGACAGTGGATGTTCCAAGCATATGACTGGAGACAAAAGTAATTTTATGTCTCTAAGTGAAAGAAAATCAAGAAATGTAACCTTTGGAAATGATGCACCGGGAAAAATCAAAGGTAAAGGAATGGTAAGTCTAAGTAATGGAAAAGGGAAATCTCAAGATGTGTTGTTTGTAGATAGTCTGAAACATAATCTTCTTAGTGTCATTCAAGTTTGTGACAGAGGATGAAAAGTTTTTTTCACTTCTAAATATTGTAAAATACAATCTGTGAATTCAGGATAGTTGATTGCAAAAGGCATAAGAATAGAAAACAATGTCTATGTTTTGAAAGAAGAAAAAAAAGAATGTCACTTAAAAAAGTATGATGAAAGATGGTTATGGCATAGGAGACTTGGACACACAAATTTTGATCATCTAATCAAACTTAAAAACAATGGGGCAATAAAATATCTTCCAAAAATATCAAATCCATATGATTTTGTATGCAAACCTTGTCAAATAGGAAAGCTCACTCGGACACAGTTTAAATCTAAGAACTTTGCATCAACAAAGAAACCTCTTCATTTAGTACATATGGATTTATGTGGACCATCAAGGAAGGAAGGTACAAGAAAATAAAATTATTTCATGTTGATTATTGATGATTATTCTAGACTTACATGGGTTGCCTTTCTGAAAGAAAAATATGAAGCATTTGAAAAATTCAAAGTGTTTAAGGCTTTGACTGAGAATCAAACAGGGAAAAGAATGGAGGTTGTAAGGCATGATAGAGAAGGAGATTTTAGTTCATGAGACTCCAAATATTTTTGTGCTAAACATGGGATCAAAAGAGAGTATACKATTCCAAGGATTCCATAGCAAAATGRAGTAGTTGAGAGGCAGAATAGATYGGTTCAACAAATGGMAAAATCAATGATGAATGAAAAGAATATTTCTCAGACATATTGGGTAGAAGAAATTCATACARCTGTACATATTCTTAACAAAGCTCATCTTAGGCGACAAAGTGACAAGACTACTTATGAACTATGGTTTGGAAGGGCTGCTTCAATCAAGCATTTTAAAGTCTTTGGGAGTAAGTGTTATATTAAGAATAATGATGAAAATATTGGAAAACATGATGACAAGGCTAATGAAGGTATCTTCTTAGGGTATGCTACAAACAGTAAAGGATACAGATGTTATAATAAGAGGCTGCATAAATTGGTTGATTGTATTGACATAAAAGTCGATGAAGAAATCCCGACACGAGATGTAAACAACGTTGAATCAACAACAAAGGATATAGTTGAAGATGAACAGGTCCAAGAATCGAAAAAAGGAGAATCTAAGTCAGATGACGACTCAAATACTCAAACAGACTCAAATTAGCAGACAACATCAAATCCTCCCTCCAGAATTACTCAAAAGAATCATCCTGCAAGTCAGATAATTGGTGAGAAAGACAAAAGTGTAGAAACCAGGATAAGGATAGTCAAAGGCATTGAGCAATCACATATAGCCTTCATATCCATGGTGGAACCCAAGAACTTTAATGAAGCCAATAAATATGTAAATTGGTTAAAATCAATGAATGAGGAATTGGATCAGATTGAGAAGAACAATACTTGGGAGCTTATTCCTAGACCTGCAGATAAGAATGTAATTGGCTCCAAATGGGTGTTTAAGAATAAAATGAATGAACAAGGAAAAATTGTTAAGAACAAAGCCAGATTGGTCTGTAAGGGGTATGCAGAAGTTGAAGGATAGGATTTTTATGAAACCTTTGCACGAGTGGAAAGATTGGAAGCCATCAAAATATTTCTTGCCTATGCATGTCATAAGAACTTTAAAGTATATCAGATGGATGTTATGTCAGCATTTCTTAATGGAGATCTAGAAAAAGAAGTATATGTGGAGAAACCTAAAGGATTTTGACTGACAGATAATCCTGACTATGTTTGTAAGTTGAAAATAATAGTATATGGACTCAAACAGGAACCACGAGCCTAGTATTATAGACTAGACAAATTTCTACAAGACAAAGGGTTCAAGAAAGGTATTGTTGACAGTAATCTGTACATTAAGTCTGAAGGTGATGATTTATTAGTTGTTTTGGTTTATGTAGATGAAATTATTTTTGGATGCACAAATGACCCTTCAGTTCAGTGGTCTGCTAATTCAATGCAGACTAAGTTTGAGATGTCCTTCATAGGAGAAATGTCATATTTTCTTGGTTTACAAATCAATCGGAGTTCTGCAGGGCTATTTATCTCTCAAGAAAAGTACTTGAAAGAGGTGTTGAAGAAGTTTCAGATGGAGGATTCCTCTCCTGTTAGTAAACTTATTTTGGTTGGTTGCAAGCTCGATAAAGATGATATTTCATCTGATGTTGATCAAAGAACATATCGATCAATGATAGGAAGTATTCTATACAACACAACATCTCGTCCTGATATAATGCAAGCTATTGAAATGGTAGGATGTTATCAGTCTGCTCCTAAACAAAGTCATTTAGCAATTGTCAAAAGGATATTCAAATATTTGAAGGGTACAATGACTTATGGTCTTTGGTATCCTATAAATCAGAATTTTCAATTAAATGCATATTCATATGTTGATTGGGAAAATTGTTTGGATGAAAGAAAGAGCACCAGTGGAGGTGCATTCTTCTTAGGTGATTCATTAGTCGCATGGATTAGTAAGAAGCAAGGATATATTTCTTTTTCAACTATAGAGGCCAAGTACATTGCTGTTGCTACTTGTTGCACTCATATATTATGGATGATTTAAAATCTTGCAGATTTGAAGGTAACTTATAATGATCCCATTCCACTTCACTACGATAACACCGGTGCCATTAATGTCTCCGAGAATCCTGTTCTTCATTCCAAGACTAAGCATATACCAATAAGTATCATTTTCTCAAAGACTAGGTTACAAATAGATTTGTTCAGTTGAATTAATTTCCATCCAAAGATTAGATTTTTGATATCTTCACTAAACCACTTGCAACAACTCAGTTTGAGTATCTACGTCATAGTTGGGTGTGACCTTGTTATCTAGTTAAAATAGACTATCTGATCAGGGGGAGAGTGCTCATAGTATATCTAATCAAGGGGAAAGTTCTTATTGTATCTCTGCTCAGGGGGAGCATGTTTTCTTTGAAATTGATTTCAAAGGGGGAGAAAAGGTGTGGTCTGGATGCTACAGTTGGAGATCTATGCAGAATAGTGCAGCCTTTCAGGGTTGCCATCAATGTCAAAGGGGGAGATTGTTGGCATGTTTTACAGGAAGAATTTTCTTTTCATTGATGGTGAGAACATCAACAATGATGGAAAACAAGAACAACATAAGCTCAAGAGGAGAAGTGAACAATATGTAGAGATCAAAGCTTAGAAGGGAAAAATGATTGAGAATTTGATCACCCAAATATCCGTCAGCAGTCAAATCCAATTAAGTAAAGGATATGATAAACGTGGCACAAGGTTTGAGAATTCTATTATCTGAATCTCTGTTATCCATCGGATCAAATTAAGTGGAAGGATAGGATAAGAAAAGATGGAGAGCCGTTGGATTTAATAAAAGGCAAAGCTACATTGTAGACAGATCGAGTCATTGATCTAAGATATTGATCAAACAAACATCATTTGTTTTGGGTCTAAATATGTGAGGAGGTTACACTCCGAAAAAATCTCACTTCAAGATTTTTCAATTTGAGATTTGAAATCCTCGAATCCGATAGAGACAAAGAGCCAGATTAAATTTCAACCGTAAGATCCAGAGGGATACGTGGCGGAAAATCATGAACTCTGGAGAAATCACTTCGAGAAGTTTAAGTTTGATATTTGAAATCCCTGAAGCCCGGAGAGCCGGAGCTAATTTCAACTGGAATACCCAGAGGGATACGTAGTGACGGATCGTCAGCTCTGAGAAAATCTCACTTCAAGAATTTCCAGTTGAGAATTGAAATTCTCGAAGCCTAGAGAGCTGGAGAGACAAAGTAAATCTCAATCGTCCGATCATCTAAAATATATCTCAATCGTTAGATTGTCCAGAGTAAATCTCAAGCATCAAATCATCTGAAGTGGATCTAGGTCGTCTAATCTAGAAGAGACGTGGCATAAATCTGTGGACTCTAGGTAAAGACCTGAAGTAAGCCTCAACTGTCTGATTCAAGGACATTTGGCAGACCTCGTCAGCAAGCACATGTGGCAGACCATGTCAGCAAGGACATGTGGCAAACCATGTCAACGAGTGGCACGTGGCAACCACTCGGTCCGTGCCAAGTCAACAGGTGACATGTGTAATGTTACGTTAGTCTAGGAGATTTACTTTGGGAGTTTCACCACCAACAAATGACAAAATCTCTGAAGTCCCGAAGGAAGAAGTTGCGAAGGGATGAAGTGCCAAAAGGTCGAAGTCATGAAGAGCCTAAGTTTCGAAGGACCAAATTCATGAAGGTCCGAAGTGTCGGATGACCAAAGATCCAAAGTCACGAAGAGCCGAAGGACTAAAGTCACGAAGGGTCAAAGTGTCAAAGGGATGAAGAGCCGAAGTCACAAGGGATAGAGTCCCAAACTCTTGAAGGCCGAAGTCCTAAAGTGAACAAGCACCATTGATTTGAGGAGGACACGTGGCAATAATCTGTGGACTCCGACTAAAAACGTTCTGGGAGAGCGTGAAGGTTGAGAATTGAAATCGCCGAAGTCGAACTAGAGAAGGAGATATCGACCATTGAATCGAGTAAGGGGCCACAGAACCGTTGATCTGTTTGAATGGTCAAATTCCCAAAGTAGAGGCAGATTCGTCGATTGAGAAGGACAGGTGTCCGTAGATCATCGACTCTGGAAGATTGGTGTATGGAGAAAAGCAAGATTTTACATTTGAAACTCCCGGAGCTCGGATCACGAAGTAAATCACAACCATTGATTTAAAAAGGTTAGATCTGATCCACAGAACTTGAAAGGACATATATGAACCACCAGTTTAGGAGCACCATCAAGATTGTGATATTAACGGTCCCATCGCATTGTGGGGTTAGAACATGCTCGGGTCTTAATTTTTCTTGAGTGGGTCGCAATCAAAACCACGATATCACCGAAAGAATACGTGGAGCTCTGTAGTGAATTGCAGGACAAAAAGCGGTTTTCCCTCAAACCACCTTTGGTCCCACCCGCAATCACATGGTCACATGAGAGCATCACCCAAGGTCACATCAACGAAATATTGAGGAAGGAGTTAGCGCTGCTAGGCTCCACATCGAAGGTTACGCATTGAAAAATAAAAAATCATCCGCCTGTATAATCCAACGATGTTGATTAAACGAAATCTGATCGAAGGGTTGTTGTTTCATCTTGTGACTTATTGATCAGTTAAGATTCAGTTACCCTAACTGAATCATTGTTCCTGAGCATTGGATCATGATTCCTCGGCGTTTTTGAGATTCTCGACTTCAGCGTTGGAGATGTGGAATATAACAGATTATGAGAGCAGGAATAAAATAAAAATGTCGTGACAGAGAGAGGTTGTTGTTTCTCTGTAAAAATTATTCGAACTGGAAGCAATGTATATCACAACATGAACTGAGGGAGAAAATGTAGAGATGAAGAGACATAGAATAAATGGTGAAAACATGAGACTGTACGAGAACTTAAGCACAAGAAGATGCGAGCAGGAAGACACTGATGCAGGAAGAGTAGAGCGGTGTAGCAGAATAGTGATGAGACTGGTAAGCCATTGATAAATACTGTATCACTGTAATAAATTTCAGCAAGCGTGGTAGGGTAGTTCTAGGGAGGACTGTTGTCATCAGAGTTTCAAGTGGGTTCTTGAACACAGGGAGTCGTAGCTTCCATCTGGTTGCAGCCAGGAAAACCAGGGTGGAAGGGTGGTGCAAGGGAGAACTATTATTCTCTGTTATATAGGTCGGTGCCCGTGTGATAGGAAGTTGGTGGTTCTATGCAGTTGGTGTTGGAACAGTCAGGGAGTTGATGCTTCCTTCTAGTGGGTGCTAGAGAAACCAGAGAGTTGGTGCTCTTAGCAAGTTGCATCTTGTAAAACAGAGGTGGTATCCTCACATTGAGTTGGTGCTCAAAGATAAATGATGTACAAAACATAAAATGACTGTCTATCATTCGAAGAAGAAGAGGTTTCCTCCCTTTATGGGTTTCCTCATGAATATTTGTCTCTGTGTATATTATATGTGTGATTGATGTTTACTATTTATGTTGTTCATGACTTGCATAATCTTGATGATCACTTGGAGAAGATTAATAATATTTTAATAGGCATAAAATTGTTTAAGCACAGTAACAACTGATTCACCCCCCCTCTCAGTTATCTTAGTAATTCCAACATCTACATCCCACTAGCACAACATATCCAAGAGTCTAGGTAAAAGAACAACATGAATATCATACATTCATCAACCATCAATCCTAAAACATCGACTAACCATGGCACAAAGGTAATCATTATCATTATCAATCATGTGTCCACATTATATTTCAAGGTACGCGAGCATTCTAATGAGTTAAATAATTTATACATCGACATTAAATTCAAGCACACTAGTAATCTAATTAAATAAATAATTAATATATTGACACTAAGATAATTTACCTCCTACTTACGTGTCCACAAAGGGTCGTTAGAGAAGTTCATGTCTTATCTAAATGTTTCCATTTAGACTTCAAGATTGGTTTAGTTCCATACCAAAATTAAGAAGAACCAACCATAAGTAAATAGATAGTTCAAGGGTCCTCTCACAATGCCAGGGAAGGGATTCTAAGGAGGACCCAACATAAATTTAGTTGTGAGCATGACCTTCAATGCTAAGTTTTAAAAACCCCAAATACTATCATTTAACCAGGTGTTGGGACCAACTACGTGACAAGGTACGAGTAAGGAAAAAAAGTATTGGTTTGTGATTTGAAGCTCATGTGAGCCCTTTATTTTAATTATTTTTCTATGATCATGATGGTAGACCATCTCATTGACTAGTTATTCCATGAATAGTGAATCATCATCATATACATTTCCAAAATCCATTAACTTCAACTATTAAAAATATGTGTTTATTATTTCACTGATTCTTCTTTTCTCAACCGACTTTTAAAGAAAAAACATTATGGAAAAAATCTTGGTCTTGTTGTGGGAGAATAACACTAGTTCAACACTAGTCTTCTATTTATTTAGTAGTAAACTCCGCCTAGAATACAATGACATTTAGAATCCACGGAAGGATTAAACTCGGATCAAATAAGTAGATTGGTTCTAAAATAGATATAACTCTTGATAAATCTCGTGTCCTTTCTAATTTCCATCAATGTCGAGGATTAATACTAGCAAGAGTTTGCTAAGAGGTTAAACATTTACCAGTGGGGTTTAAAAGTGGTAGCTGTTTATATAAAATTTCTATAAGAGGAACTTAAATATTTTCTTTAATTTTGTGCTGCTTAGAACTGGCAAAATTGTGGGGTAGTAATAATTAAGTTTCATAGTAAAATTAAAAAGGTTGTTGCCATCTATAGGTACAGTCTTCACGCAATTACGCTACAAGCACATCAACTTAGCATAAAAGGAAACACGTATTAGATAATCAATAAAAGGTGTCAAGGTATGATTCCAAGGATAAAAAAAATGGCTCCTTTGTAATGGAGATTGCTCCAGAAATCTGAATTGAATGAAAGTTTATAAAAATTTGTTAAGGCAACGAGGATGGAGCTGTATCACCCCCCTAAATTATCTAAATAAACAAGGGAGAACGCCAAGGGTAATGCTCCACACATTACGTTAAATGAATTAACTGAGCAGTTAATTCGTTTTCAGAAGGCGCCAGGAGTACAACTCCATGTTAACGCAGAGCCAGTTGAGAAAACACAATTTAAGGCGGATGGATTTTTGATGGGTAAGGGTCCGGGCCAAATCGCTTTTCACGGACACGATTTTCGCTGGAGTAAAACTTAGAAATTAGAGCGAAGCCATCCTCTGGGCGAGCCCAAGCAACACGAATACCAGGTAAAGACTATGCGATAGATAAACAACAAAACACCCAAGGGTATCTCGCCTTACCAGAGTAACTGTTGCGAAAGGAGATGACTGTTGAAACAAGACGCAACCGGGTAAACATGTCGTAATCCCATATCGTCTATGCAAGGAGAGGACTGTCAGACAATGCCCAAGGGTAAAATCACCTCAAGTCTTGACCAGGAACTAAAAATTCGAGGGTTTCTTTCTACTGGGTGTCAGACTGTTCACCCTAACAAGAGATGGTCGTGACAAATCAGAAGGAGTAAAGCCATTTTTTTTTCTCTTTTCTTTAAAGGAAACTGGCAGAGCACAGTGAAGTGATCCAGAGGATCGTTTATGGCCTACCAATCCGCCAACATAGTAAAATATGGGATGGTATTACACTGTAACACCATCTAGCATGGAATGCCAAGTCTTTCGATGCTTGGAATGTGCGAGGGTTTTCAGGTTGTGGGGACTTCCACAGATTCCAGTGGTTACTTCAATGTTGGTTTTAAAAGGATAACTTCTGTGAGAGGTGTTGAGGGTGAGTTAGCCCCAAACTCAAATGTGGAATCTCCCGAAAGGGCTAAGCATGGCTCCACGCAAGGCAACCCTTTTATCAACGCAGAGCATGAACTTAGAAAGCATAAGACAATGATGTCACCCTAAGGAAGACACAGAGAAGGAAAAAGTGCGGAGAACGAAATAACCAATATGAGCAAGGAATTAATCCAAGGATAATGAGATTGGTTAAGCTGCGGTGAGAATAAAATTACACATATCAAATCAATCCTGTTAAAACGAAACCCAAGCCGAAAAGGTGGCATCTGAATACATATTGAACCATCCGATTATGATTACGTTTGTACTGAAAATAAGTGACATCAGAATACTTATGAAATCAATCTTAATACAATCGAATCGATTGCGAATAAAGCGACATCAGAATGCATATATAATGAAGCTTATCACAATTAAATCCATTGCGGAAATGAAGCTATACATATATAATCAACCTATTACAATTAGATCCATTGCGAAAATGAAACTACATCAAATTACATATATAATCCTTATTACAATTAGATCCATTGCGAAATAAAGTCACATCAAATTACATATAAAATTCTTATTACCACTAGATCCATTGCAAAAATAAACATACATCAAAATTGTGAAAATTAAACCGTACACATGTTATCAACTTAGTACCATTTAAATTATCAAAATTACCGTCACCGACGAAACTGGGCTTAGAGACGTTCTTTGGCAAATGATGACTATCCTCACTCCCTCTTGCTAATCGTTGAGACCTCACCGGTACCTCTCAGCCAACACTAGGGGTACTCTTTTTCCCTTGAGCCCCTCGAGACGCAAAGGGGCAACGCACATAACCAAAGAAAAACTAGCTCTCAGCTCGCCTCGCAAGGTCGAGCTACCACTCTCTATTCGAGCTGGGTATCTCAACTCGCACAAGAAAAATCAGTCAAGAAAAACATGGCAACATAACCTTACGCATATCAGTCATGTCTCATTCTCCTTCTCTTCCATTTCTTTTATAGATTTCTCTTAGTGACCATTTTCTAAATGCACGTTAAATCCTTTTTATTAAAAATTTATTAGGAAATACTCTCCCCCGTACACTTGTCACTCCATCCCTTAGTTGCACCATGAACTCATTTAATTAATTAATTTAATTTGTCAATTTCCCTCACCCACTTAAAAGAGTTCCTAAAAACGCTCCTTGTTGTTCCTTTATTCCCTCAATTTCCTTTAATGACTGACACATTTCTTAAAGCTTAGTTGAGTTTTATTTAGGAAAGTTCTCTAGACTAAATTATTTTCTATGTTCCATTCCTTTTGCATTTAATTTCTCTTTTCTGTCTAAGTTCCAAATTAGCATGTCTTTTCACATAAACAATAATTAATTTTTAGATAAATTAATTCTCGTTTAAATTATTAAATCGATTTTTCTTCATCCCCCTTTTATTAATTACTTAATTAAATTTTAGTCCTCATATCCTACTTAGACCTAGTATTTAATTTCAACTAGGCTTTAACAATTTTTAAGGGAACAATTTTATAATTAATATGCTTTACTCATACAACATTTATTTTAAGGATGACCACGCCAAATAAAATACTATTTTCTAGGAACCTAGGTTCATTGACTCACTAGTGTTAAAAATTGCGACGTTCCCTTCAGGACGCACTACGTGCTCCAAGGGTGTCACTTGCCTTTATTCATGTTTCATTTATGCAACATTCCCTTCAAGACACAATAGGTGATCCAAGGGTGCCACTCGTCTTTTGACTGATTTTGGTAGACATCCAACCCTTGGAGTCAATACTCCATCAGGAAACCTTATGGGAGACTAAGGGCATCTAAGGAATAAGGACCCTGCGTTATTACACGACCTTTAGAATCTTTGTGAACGACTGTCTCAGTCTTCCCTCACGACATCGTGGATCTCTCGAACTAGGTAATTGTTAACCTATAGTTCGAGCCACAATGGGAGTGCTAGAAAGATATGGCAGGGCTACTGCCACACCTCTCCCTCAATATCTCTGGTTGTTTTGCATGGCCCCCTTAGTCCTAATGTGAGTGTAATTAGAAAGCAATCATCATCTCATATCCATCAACGAAACATGTCAACGATCCATAAACAACATGATAATATACCCAGTCATATGTCACATATGCAATAACATAAATACTCAAACCATATACAATCCACTCCCTGAATCAATCTGAAGTCCAAGGAGGTACATCGATGCCATCGACGTCCTCAATCTATCAAGAGTCTTGCACACTCAGGAGAAACCATTCAATAGCACCTATCTATACATAAATAAAATAACATAACGTCATAATCCACAATCTCATCATCATAATCTATAAGCAAAGAAGACTATCATATAATGAACTATAGCACTTGCATGCAAGTGTCCTCAAATAATAAGTCACATCAGGTGTGCACAAGAGAAGGATGCTACATACACCCCCTCTTGTTTTAAACTTCGTCCCAAAGTTTCAAAGTATACAAGTGCAAAATAAAATATCTGACAATATCTAAATGTCTAGCTATCAAACAAAAATGGAAATTGTTGGCGTATATCATATGTGTCCTCCCAGGTAGCCAAGTGTGGACTATAATTGTCCCATTGGACCTTGACCTGATCGACTGTTCGACATCATATCTTTCGAATGTGATGGTCCAAAATGCGGATTGGCTCCTCCATGAGCACACCCTCGTCTGACACTCGCAAAAAACTCAATTCAATCACATGTGTAGGATCACTGACATAATGTTGCAACAAATACAAGAAAAACATCTCGCAACGCCTCAAAGAATGAGGCATGACTAGCCGATAGGATTACTTCATAATTATGGTCAACGAGATGCACATCGACAACCCTTATTCCGATCCTTCACTTCTTCCATCCCTTTTTTGTATCGTTTGTATTTGTTCTTCCAATTCTTGGATTGCTTCTAGTCCTACTAGGACCACATCATCGATTCGATCCCAGTTAAAAGGAGCCAGACATGGTCTCCTGTAAAAAAAAATAAAAGGGCCATCTTAACGAAAACTTGATGGTTGTTGTTGCACGCAAACTTAGCCAACGGCAAGAACTTCTCCCAATGTTCCTATTAGTCTAACACAAACATACATAACATAACCTTCTGAAATTTGTTTCATTCCTTTGGTCGGCCTGTCTATATCAAGGTGATATGCAGTAATAAATTTAAGTTGGGTTCCCAAGGCATCTTGGAAACTAGTACAAAATCACTCGGTAAACACAGATCTTAAATGAACATGATTCTTTTAGGCATGCTAGGAAGTCTCACAGTCTTGCTGACAAAATTCTAGCTATGTCAGGTGCCTGATATGTCATGTGCATAGGAATAAAATGTGCACTCTTCGTTAGAGTGTCAACTATCATGGAAATCGAGTCATGCCTCCTTTGCGTCAGTGACAATTCCCTATGAAGTCCATCAAAATGGCCTCCATTTTTTTATTCTGGAATGACGTGTGGCAGTAGTAATCCAACTAGACGTATATGTTCAGACTTTACTTTCTAACATTCTAGACACCTCGCCAAGTAGTTAACTATATCCTCCTTTATCCATACCATAAGAATGATGGATTGAGGTCTGCCCTCATCGTCGTGACTCCAATATGAGCCATGTACACTGCTCTATGAGCTTCATTTCAGATCTACTTCTCAACTCATCGTAAGGCGGTATGCAAATCCAGTTATTATGTATCGTTAATCCATCGTTGTCCACAGTAAATCCCTCAAATTTTTGTACCAACATGGATTATCGTCCGATAACTTCCTTAACCTCTTTACGCCAGTCATCGTCGTGCTGTAAAGTTATAATATTTTCATGAATATTCATTTGAAGAGGTATCCCAAAAATATATGTGGTGTTGACGATTAAAATCGTAACGATGAATTCCTCCCGCAAAGTATTGCTAAGGCCCTATTATTTAAATTTTCTAATAATATAATACTAGTAGCTGGGACCCCCTTGTAGACTAGAGGTGCAAGGATAGACATATCACACATTTTTTGTGCTTCTCTTTTGATGCTTCCTACACAGTCCTACATGGTTGACAATGCAGTCTTGGTTTCATTTTGACATGGTAATAGGTGGATGAATCATTTTTGTGGAATGCTTTTTGTGATCCAAAACATTTGTTATGGTTATGAGGAACATGTTATTTACAATTTTATGATTTAACCATGTCACTAATCATTGTGATCGATTACCATCCATATATATACAAGAGATATTCTAGTGATATCATAATCAAAACAAAGAATGAAAAACTTATGAAACAAATCCTAAAGGGAAAGGAGGTATATGTTGAGCTATTATAAAGGATTATATGCAAATGGAAAAGTTAAAACATATTAGTGTTAGTCCTAAATATTATGCTATTTTTGGTTAGTGGGCTATGAAAATTTCAATAGATTCAAATGGGATGCATAAAGCATTGCAATATGTATGATGGCATAGAATTATGACAAGGGTTAACGTGTAAATTACATTGGGTGGCACATTATGCAAGGGATATTGTCGTAGATTTCAAATGGTTTGGCATTGAATACATGGTTTAATTGAATGGTGAATGTAATGCTTGTTGGGTTGTCTCATACTCGAATTGAATAGGCCAGGTAATGGAAGCGACGTGCATTTACTGCACATCACTCCATGCTACCCCTATCGGCCCTCACCCTAACATTGTTCATTTGTTGCATTTTTCGACCTATTGGTTGTGAAGCTCTGTATTTCAAGATCTTGGAAGGAAGAAGGCTCAGCCAACTTGCCATTTAATCATTTTGTTATAGGTATGATTCTTTCTCTCTCCATCCATGAGCTATTCTTTGTTGTATGAACAAATGACGGCTTAGTGATGCTTGGATTCTATGTGTTCCTGAGAATTTTGACAGTGTAGATGTGTGTTATATCTCTCTGTGATGTCTGTAAAATGTTTTGGATTGCAAGAAAAATAATTGTTTTTTTAAGTTGTGCATTGACTAGTTGCTCGACTAGTTTAATATTGTGATGGGTCTCTGTGGAATAATAAGTGAATGGTGGTACATATGGCTCTGCATTGATGATCGAGTGTTTTGTTCTGTGTATTTCCATTGATTGTTTTGTTCCCTCACAATCATGATTGTAACCCTAACCCAGTCGTAGAGGGATTCCCCATAGTTGTTGTGTTATTTCTTCAAACCTTGAGTCATGGTTGTTGGTCATTTCTTGTTGTCTTTTCACCGAAGTATCCCAAGATCTAGTCTTGGGTGGCACTAAAATTAATATATGCATGTATGGTTGTGGGTTTATACAAGTTATATCTCAGTGTTATGTCAAAAGGATGTTTGCGTCCTCATTAGTGTCGTTGTCAAGTGGTGTAGCAACCTAATATTTCTAAACAACATTAAGTTTCATAAACAATTTATTTCGTAAACTGAAACAGTAACTTCTTAGCATAATAGTGATTCTCATAACAACAACTTTAGTAACTTAGATTTATCAATAAATACTGAATTCATGACAGAAAGAAATAAATACATAACTTAACAAAGTACCTGGTTCTAATGCTAATTTATGTTGTCTTTGTGCCTTGCTGCTACCTTCCTGCTACCTGCTCCTCAGATCAATCCTGCCACAAACAGGAAAATAACTGCCCAAAACTATTGTCCTCCCTGCCAACTAGGAAAAATACCTAGCTCCAGGATATCTATGGAT
>ML825750.1:121413-151519 GCA_009831015.1 Picea engelmannii | reverse complement strand
GATCCATCTTCATCTATGCATTCTCATCAAGGACAATACATATTATATTACATAAATAATCAATCAATCAATCCTTTGACATCAATCAATCACTTGACATCAATCAATCAAACCATTGGCATCAATGACAACATGATCCAACACTATCCATATAAATGAATTCTTTAATTAACTATTATACCTTTCAATATGTTTAAATCTTTCATAATATTATTTTTGTGTTTGGTGTAATTGCTAATCATGATTTTTAATTATATTTAGTTAATGGTTTTTATCAATTACTTTTTAAAATTAAAATTGGGAAAGGAATTGGCATGGATGGTGATCAATCACAATTGCATCATTAGAAAATTACACACAATTAGTTATTTATTTATTCATTTAAAAAAAATTAAAATATAAAATATTACTCAATTTTCTCTTATTTTTGTTAATAATCCGTTTAACAATATTACATAGATGTTTATTTTTATAATTAATTGATTTTTAAAATTTAAAATTATATATTGTTTGAAAATAAAATATATTTTTGTGCAAAATGTGGTACTACTATTCATCCATCTTTTAAACTAAAATTTTTGTATTCTTTAAAATAGAAAAAGGAAAAATTGAAATGGTAACCACATAAATTTGCTTACAATGTGCATTTCATAATCTGTCTTGTATCTCACATATAAATTCAATTAATAGATAATAACAAGAAATAAGTGAATTGAATGTGCATTTAATATTTTCATCATTTAAATTGTACTTTTAAGCATGTAACCATCAATTACAAAAAATTCTTGTGCTCTTTTTCTCATTTACAAATTTTTCATTCCATTCTATTTCCATCTGATAGTATTTTTAACATTGTTCTAATTTTAAGATTTTGCACATGTTATTCAATTTTTTAAGTTAAAAAATTACACAAAAAACATATTCTCAACTTGCGGATTATAGGAATGTGTCATAAAAAAAATTGTGTGCATTTTTCATTGAGATCAATGTAGTAAGGAATTTTAGCACAATTTAGAATGAAGATGTAATAACCCTCTTATACGGCTGGTATAAGTTTTCTATTGTTGTCTCAAAATTTCTTTACTTCTGTAGCAATACATGTGTATTCTTGAGTGACGACTTTCATGAAACACTTAGGTTGTAAGTCCATTTTCACTATAAAATACCCTTGTTTGTTGTTGTGTATTTTATAGAGGGCTTCTTAAGTGTATTGGGTGGCTTGCATTAGTTTTATTTGCGTCAAATATTCTTTTCAATACAATAAATGTATGCAACAACAATCCATATAAATGGGTCACTACTCAAAACTCATATGAAAAAGTAAACAATATAAAAAAATATTGATTTATTATTAATTCCAACTAAGCAATGATACCACAACAACACACCAATCTATAACTCATTTCACTTCAGATATAGATTGTTGTAGTTGGCATAATCTAGGTAAATGTAGAAGGGAAATAACAACAATGGATGACTAGTGTAATGGAACGTCTGTCCCAACAATAGGCCCTCTATAAAAACCACAATCCTAGCCAACAAAATTGCTTCCCAACTGAGGAAAAATCGACAACAATGGAAGCTAACTCAACCCTCTAATAAATACCTCACCTAGCAGCATGATTATCCCGACCAACAAGAGAAAATCATTGTCTAGTATCAATAGAAAGTGCCCAACCTCCAAAATAAAGGAGCCCAACATCAAAGAAAGCGCCCAACAAAGAAAACTCGACCCCCAATGTAGAAAATTGACCTCCACCAGACTTAGCTCAACCCAAATAAAAGTAATTTTCCACAACAAGAGAGACTCGTCCTCCAAATGAGTAAACTCATCCCACAATGAAAGAAACCCATCCGCTAATAAAGAATTGAATCTAAACAAATAACTTAGCCACATAAAGATAAATCTCAGTCACAATACAATGGATTCCTTCACCAATGAAGCAGAGTAAGAATATATGGATTATCTCCTCCCTTCAACCAACTAGGGTGGATGGTATCACCACCGAAACTAGTCGTCCAATCTCTCCAGGGTTTCCATCCCAAAGAGTCAAAGCCACAAGAGCTCTCTCAATTCGATTTTAGGAAATAACATATGCATAATGAGAGAGGACACCCTCCTTCTCCTATTATTTCCTCATTGACCCTTTTTGGACCCTTTTTCCCTTTTAATAAATTAATGTGACTTTATAATTCAACTTTTGTAAAATAACTTTATTAATTAATTAACCCCCTTTTAATGTCGAAAAGCGATTACTTGGCTTGTAAGTCATTCTCGGATTCTCAAATTACTTTTTTCATCATCCCAACCTTTAGATATTTTAGTCCCGATTCAAACGAGCTATTACACGAAGGCATTCCTTCAAACAATATGAACCAAATAACATCTTGAATACATTTAATTAATTTATACTCAATAATGCCCTTAATTTATGGGAATTGTTGGAAAGCCATAGAACCAAGAATGAACTGTGTCGACATGGTCCTAATGATGAAATAAGGTGAATGGACTAGGTTGGGCCTCATATAAGTCCTCCAATTTGTCTGAGCCCCCTGTTATCCTCTATTTACCCCTATGGCTTGCCTAACATAAACCCATAAGTTTGCCTTCAACTGTAAAGTTGGGGAATCCAAAAAACATGACATTACAATCCTCCCTTCCCAAATAGTGTTTGTCCTCAAGAAATGCCATCACAACCTGATGCTCCATTGATTGAACCAGATTGAAATTGGAAATGATACCAGGGTCCCAAACCAACTTGGAAGATGTGAAGTCTCCTCCAATCAACTCATTGTCCGACAAGGTGCTAACATAAGAGGCTTCCTGAGTACTATTGATAAGTAGATCAAATCAATACTGCAAAAACTCAATCAACTCCTCAAAGAACTACTAAACTAGGGAACCAATCCCCTGCACCCGAGGAGTAAACTATTGAAAATAACAATCGACCATCGTAGAAAATGATCCTAGCCTCCACCAACTCCCTAAAACAATCATGATCTCCTCCATCTGAACATATTGTTGCCAAAGTGATTTCTACAAACTCTCTGCGACTCACTAAAAATTGAAACCCCCTCCTCTATACTAAAGTCCAATGGAAAATCTAAGTAATTTTCCCCGATAAAGATCCTCCCATCTCTATCAATCACTAGATTTTCCAACAATGTAATCCCATGGTCCCAAGATAATATCTGAAAGGAACCACCATGATGACATTGCACCACTTCGATCATAATTGTTGGACCAACGTGTCCAGTCTGCATCCTCCTTTCTTGGAATCCCACACTGAAAGACCTTGTTGTGTCCGCACAACAACCTCCCAATTTTCTTTTCTTATCCCCTCTCCAAGACAAGAAATTGGGGCTCCCCCTCAATTATTCCAACTAGAACCCTCACACTCCCTCTTTCGTGCAAATAGCTACGCCCAAGTTCTCCTCACCCTACCTCGCTTTACCACTTCTAGTTCCTCCTCAGATCACTTTTACCTGACGATCCACACTTTGATGAGTCCTCTCTTCCTGCGTTGATATATAGAGTACTGACACACACATATTCTTCCACCTTTTCATTGACACACCATTTATTTTCCTGACAATACAACATCCACCTCCTTTTGAACTTGGTTGATGCGTTATTGCACTTCCACCAAACTTCACTGACAGACATCTTCATCGTCGACAAAGATTGCATAATAAATGCCATCTCACTAACATTGGTCACATGAATTTCTTCACTGCGTGCATAAATTTCACCAGTTGACCCCCTTCCACTCGCATCATTACATCACATTTCGACAACATCCTTCTCTTTCACTTCATTGCACTATATATCAAGAAAGTTCACCTCTTAGTCCACGAAACACTGCCTGTTGATAAGTTTTCCTCTCCTGTCCTTGATATGTTAGTTGAAGGATGTGGACACCTCATCATTTCTAAGCGCATCAAAGATGATTTTCTCCCTCTCACCAATGTTGACCCAGTCAATGTAGCCCACTTTCGTCTTTAGGCCTATCTCGTCCCCCTCCCAGCTCAGATCCCATATTTCTACACTCATTAGTCAATATCCTTACAATTCTCAATGACTAAAATATCCAAACATATATAAAAAATTGGTCATTGAATTCCTATCTCACATGATCCACTCTAGACTGCATTCATAATCAAGTTTTTCAGTGTCTCCAGTAGCTCGTATTCACGTACTGCATCATCTTTGATTTTCACCTCTTGATTTTATGGATAACCATGAGCATGAAAGTGTTGTATATCATCATATGGGTTAACTGAAGCATGTGTAGGTCTTGTGTTGGGTTAGAAATTCATCTCAACAAAAAATGGTTCTCCTAGCTCTTGCACAGTCCCAGGAGCACCGAATGTCAGTTGGTTATTTTGATGGATTTATATTTCTATTCCCTTGAAATATTACCTTAGTTTCAATGAATTATATAAGAGCCTACATATTTCAGATGAGTCAGGAGCTGAAAAAACTAGATTCAAGTGAAGCAATAACAATAACGAGGCACATAATTCCATTGAAAACACCTTTGAGCACAAATTTTGGGTATTATTCAAAGTGTATTTTGCACCACAAAAATAGGCCTACTATATAAGTTATGTAAGTATGATCCCAACACAATTGACATAATCAAAATATGAGGTCCAAAAGTGCCAAAACGATCATCTAGGATTTCCCGCCAAGCAATCCTTAATAGTCGTGGCCATCATTAGAAATGGATCCACTCAAATGATGGAAAATAAATTTCAATTATCTTGATAGAAGCATCTCTCTATGTTCTCCGTGTTGCCAAAAATGGCACCTTGACCGGGCATCGTATGAGGAAGTTACGAGACTTTGAACTCAAGCTCTGATTTTCTCTTGCCAGTTCGACACTTCAAATTTTTTCCAATTTCGCTTTCCCCAGAAGGAGAAGTTCCCTTTGAATCCTCTGAAGCAATTCAAAATATTTCCCTTCAATTCCTCTAAAGCGATTTAGAATATTTCCCTTCAATTCCTCCGATACATATCATACATATTAGAGGAGTTAGAACAAAATCCTTCGATACATATTGAAGGAGTTAGTTCAAAACACTCCGAACATGTCAGAGGAGTTAGTACTAACTCCTTTGAAACTAAAAACCCGACTCTTGTAAATCCATCGTAACTTTTGACTAGGGTGTCTGTTTTGTGTGTTCTTTATATTGTTGGAAAGGTCCTTCCGTGATATATCTTTCCAGTTATATGATTTGAGAAATTCCTAATTCATGGTATAATTATTACAGGTTGAATAATTTAGTACTAACTCCTCCGACCAAATCGAAGGAGTTAGTACTAATTCCTTCGAAACATGAAAAAATACCTTTCGTAAAATGACCATAATGTTTGACTCGTGTGTCAGTTTTGCAAATTTGTTATACTGTTGGAAAGGTATTTCTGAGACCCACAATTTTCTAGTTATAGGTTTTGAGAAATTCATAAAGTATTTCCCTAAATTTTCAATATGAATATCTGGTATCTTGTTGGCATCCCCTAAGAATGCAACGCCTCAATTATGAGTAGAAGAACCAGGAATTGAATCCAGAGAAGTTTACTTGATATTACAATCAGCTAATACCTCAGTTATTTTCATTCAAATGATCTTGATAGTTTATTTGGAGTTACTCTCATCTATTGTATGTTGAATGTTGCCAGGTACCGAGCGAAGGAGGATTGCGCTCAACATTCTCACGATGAAATCTACAGTTAAAGACGATGAAGGAGAAATAAAAAAATATGTAGTAGTGATGGAGGAGAAACAAATAAAATATCAGGAAAATATATGAATCAGGGATCTAGAAACTTAATGATGATTGACTGTCAAACTCAAGACGATGAATATGCCCCCATACCCAAATCCAGTCTTCATGATGCGAAAGACACATATGGCCGAAATCCATGATGACCCACTAGCGCTAGGAGACAAATTCGAATTGTAAAAATTCTCCTTGTTGCTTATCATCACAAAGAGGATGAGGAAAAATGATGGAAGATGAAAGGTCATCGAGGTAGATGAAAGGCCAAAGGTCTTATTGAACCTCAATAAATACTAGAATTGAACCCAAAGATAGGGATTTTTGGCTCTTCAAACATTGTACACCTATGAACTACTTCAGGAATACAATGTCAACTAAAATTGGAGATTTTTCCTAAGAGTTTTCATGTACTATTGTTGAAACTGTTAATACGGAGAAGCCCTTAGGGCCAATTTTTGACTGAGAGAAGGACGTACATGCGTTGTTGTTTTTCTACGAACTATTCAAGAAGAATGTTTGTTGTTCACATGGGTTGTAAGAGCATGTTTGTTTACAAACTATTTTGATGCAATATATGTCTTCTTGCAGTTTTGTCATTCTTTCTTATATTACATCTCTTGAGTGAATGAGCTACTAATGTATGTGATATAGTGACTTAGACTATTATGTTTATATATTCATGTCCATGTTTAATCTGACTTTATTTGTTTATTTAAGCTATCTGGGTGAAGATATTGGTAGATTTAGTTTCATGCCACAACTCATTAAATTATGCCAATTTTCTCCTAGCTAGGATAAGGTGGAATATAATTAGATTATATATGAATTTAGATAGTCTTCATCTACATATTCCATTTTCATAGACACCAATCACTCACCCTCATCGGTGGATCAGATCACAAACTGGTAAAACCAACCAGCAATGGTTGTCAGACCAGAATCCAGATGGGTTCCCTATTCCAAACGGTGAGGGGTATAATTGGGACTTCTTACCGGGGAGAAACCATTATAGTTGTCAGGTGAATTTGGACATGTCAATAGACCTATAGGGGATGAACCCCCTATCAATAATATTAACCTGAAAATATATCTTTGTGAAGCAAAGATCTAGAAATCTACTACTGGACTTGATCCTGGATATCAAAAGAGAAAATATATCCTGCGATATAAGATAGGTCTCAACCCCTCCTCTACTAGAATCCCAAAAATAAAGTAGACCAAACAATGTCATTGCTCTTTCGATCATCACCACAATATTAAGTAATCTACCAGTCAGATGAATCCCTGGATCCCATAGAAAATTCAGAAGTCCACCACTTCCAATTCCTACTGATTGATTCTATGTCATACTAATAACTACTAGAATCCATTCGAGCCTCATCTCTGATCCCTGTATGCAATAAATTGATGGAAACCATATCCTAAGAATCAAATCCATGAATGCAAATATGTCCTTCTCCTACCAAACCACACATAGATATTTTCTATCCCTACCCCTGATAATGTACTCCAACAACACTCGGAGTCTAGACACCTTGTAAATTAGCTCTGTTATCTATGGAACCTCATGCTCATACAAGTCCCCAAGAAGTTATGGAAAAGGTGTATCATGCATCACACTCATGATTAACTCCCTAAGTGTGGCCTCAAGGACTAAATATGTGCCACATCTGTAATAGATCATTTCATCCCTTAATCTCTCCCTGTCATCCTGTGCCCTGACCACATGCCCTAAATAAGAACTCTTTGTGTTGTCTATAATGCCCCATGTCTCATCCATCTATCTCAAGGGATCCTTCCATGTCCTGTTGTATATACTGAGATCAACAAAGAAGAGAAAAAAAAACCTATGCAACTATAAGAGAATATGGTAAGTGGTAAGTGCATTGGTCAATCATAAGGGAATGACCAAAAAATCATAAGGATACCTAAGAAAAGTCCCATGAGTGACCTGCTCATTGACCCTGCCCTAGTGATATTACAATTGAATATCAATATTCAATGAGTGTACTTCTCCATGGACCTCATCCCTATGCACTAATGGACTATCTAAATAGTCACCTAGACTCCACACTACTCCCATAACATCACATGCCTCCAAAGGCATCTCCTCACATGGATGGTCAACCATACTCCCTCCATCATCACAAACACTATTGATACTAATAGTATGGCCTCTAGAGTCCACGTATTGTCACAAAATAGTGGTTCATCCTCCTTTGGACCCTCCATTCTCCATCAAGTGAGAGTACGAATCTCCCTTGAACTCCATTGTATCTCACTGTGTACCTCTGCATACCACTGCATACCATTGCACATCACTGCATACCGTTGTATACCACCACATATCATTTTGTATCCTATATGTGTCACTGTATCGATAACTACACTAGAGTAAGTTGAACCTAAATCCAAAATGGATGTTTCCTCATCTATAATATACTTGTCCCCATAATCCATGGATGCATATAATCCCTTGTTGGTTGGTCCACAAGATATATTCTCAATTATCTCATTAGTGGTCATGAATTGAGCCTTTAATGGGATCAAAAGAAGCAAATCCTAATCCCCATAATGAAAAACATGTGCATAATCAGAAATATTTGGGTCATACCTCTCTGTAGATGGTTGCAAACTTGAATTCTCCTCATGTTCAACCATCACATGAGATTCCTCCATCAAATAATAAATTCCACTCACATCCCCCTATGATATGGCTATCATATATGAATAATTGTCTGATGTGGAGGATGAGGGATGTACCCAATTCAACTCCACAAAAATATACTCAACCCACATCTCTAATTCTTGAAGGTAATTTTATGTTCTCTTCAAGGAATCCTGGTTAATCTCGAGCTCTTGGGTAATTCTATCAACTTCCTCCTCCTTTCCTTTAAGCGTGTCATGGTACATCTCACCAAGCATGAGAAGATGATATGGAAAGTAGGTGTAGGTACTTCGACTTCATTACTACCACTGCTTCTCTAAGCACCTGAAAATCCAAAAGGGTGGCTGTCCTCCCAAACTATCATGTGACCTTAAAGCTATCCAACTTCAATTTTACACCAATTCTTGTGTGTCATCAAAATGTCTCATGGTTGTCACAATTTTGTCTTCACTTACCTTCAATTGTCATGTCCAATGATGTGGCTCATGGGAACAATCCTCCTCAACCAATTTTTTTTATTCTTCTTCTTCCTAACACTTCTCAAAATCATATTTTTCCTTTATAAATAGCTCCTGAGAAGGGAGATCACCCTCCAAAGGTAACTCCTCCAAAGATAAGTCATCATCATACTTAGGTGTGCTTACACCCAAATAGTCATAAGCATCATAATATGTTGACGTTGATCAGGAAACTGTATCACATGGAATATTATTATTTCCATCACACATATTAATGTCATTACCCTCATATGCCAACTCTAATGGTGTATCAAAGATTGTTTCCATATCCTTCTCATTGTACACATCCCTATCATAAATAGGTGCATGCTCATCCGAAAGGCCAATCTGAGGTCCTCTCAAACCTTCTTCATGAAGCAAGGTCTATGCTTCATCGACTAACTTAGATTTGGATCCATCTTTCTTCTTCTTCTTCCCAAATAGAGGCTTCCACCACTTTGGATTCTTTAGTAACATTTTGAAATTATTTTGAAAGTTCTCACAAGATCGTAACGATTTGTCATGATTTCTTGATTTGTCTCCATATTGTAAAACCCAAAAACAATTTTTCTTCACCTTTTCCTAAGTTTGATAGCCAAGCTTGTGTACCCTCATAGGCTGGGAGGATCACAAGATCTGATACCACTATAATAACCCTCCTATACCTATGATATACATTTTCGACTTTTGTCTCAAAATTGCTTTACTACTATAGCAATACATGTGTATTCCTGAGTGATGACTTTCGTCAAACACTTAGGATATAAGTCCCTTTTGATTGTAAAACACCCTTGTTTATTATTATGTATTTTCTGGAGGTTCTTAAGTGTATTGGGTGGCTTGCATTGGTTTTATTTGTGCCAAATATTATTTTCAATATAGTAAATGTATGTAAAAACAATGCATATAAATGGGTCACTACTCACTACTGATATGAAAAAGTAAACAATAGCAGAAAATAATGATTTATTATTAATTCCAACTAAGCAATGATACAACAACAACACACCAATATATAACTCAAAGTTCGCTTCATATATAACTTGTTGTAGTTGGAATAATCCAGGTAAATGTAGAAGGGAAATAACAACAATGGATGACTTCTGTAATGGCACCTCTATCCCGACAATACACCCTCTATAACAACCATAATCCTAGCCAATAAAATTGCTGCCCAACAGAGGAAAAATCGGCCACAATGGAAGATAGCTCGTCCCTCTAATAAAGAGCTCGCCCAACAATATGGTTAGCATGACCAGCGAGACAAAATTGTTTCCCAGTCTCAATAGAAAGCACCCAACCTCTAAAAGAAAGGCGTCTGACCTCAAAGAAAGCACCCAACATAGAAAAATCAATCCCCAATGCAAAAAATCAATCTCTACCACACTTAGCTTGACCCAACTAAACATAATTCACCCCAACAATAGATATTCATCCTCCAAATGAGTAAACTCTTCTGAAAATGAAAGAAACCCAACCGCCAATAAAGAAATCAGTCCAAGCAAATAACTCAACCACAGAAAGAGAAATGTCAACCACAATACAATGAATTTCTTCATCAATGAAGTACATAAAGAAGAGATGGATGATCTCCTCCCTTTGACCAGCGAGGGTGGATGGTCTCACCACTGAAACCAATCTGCCAATCTCTCTAAGGTTTATGTCCCAAAGAACCAAAGACATAAGAGTTCTCTCAACTCAATTTTGAGAAATAACATATACATAATGAGAGAGGGTGCCCTCATTCTCCTTTTATTTCTTAGTTGACCCTTTTTGGACCCTTTTTCTCTTTTAATAAATTAAAGTGACTTTATAATTTAACTTTAGTAAAATCACTTTATTAATTAATTAACCCCCTTTTAATGTTGGAAAGCGATTACATGGCTCGTAAGTCATTCTCAGATGCCGAAAGTGATTTTTCTATCATCCCAACCTTTAGATATTTTCATCCCGATTCCAACGAGCTATTACATGAAGGCGTCCCTTCCAAAATTATGACCCAAATAACACCTTGAGTGCATTTAATTAATTTATACTCAAAAATACCCTTAATTTATGAGAATTGTCGGAATGCCACAAAACTAAGAATGAACTATGCAGAAGTGGTCCTAATGATGAAATAAGGTGAAACAACTAGGCTTGGCCTCATATAAGTCCTCCAATTCACCCAAGCCCCCTGTTATCCTCCATTTACCCGTCTTGCTAGGATGAGATAATCCCATAAGGTCACCTTCAACTGAAAGTAGGGGAATCCAACAATGGGGACATTGCACAAGATTATTTGTTGATGGTCATACATTCTAATTCCTTGACATGGAAAATGTTTGTGGAGAAACATAAATTTGCACCTACCTTTCTAAAGAAGTTAGCATCTGGTACCATGTAAAATTGATTTGGTTAATGAATCAGTGAAATATTTCCAAAACCATTGAGATGGTAACACCAATAAAAATTCATCTCAATATATAATTTAGGTCTTCACATTACAAGGAAAATGCCTTGTAGCAAAGGTGTTTTTGGAGGTGTTTAGCGTTACAATATTTGGCAAAAGTTTCAAAAAAATATCTGCTACAACCTCTGCTATTCAAATTGGAGGTTTTACCATTCAACTAAAAAATAATTGGTAGTTGAACATTGTATCAATGGTTTTGTTTTGTGATTTTATTGTTAAAACACATTTGTGTGGTCTTAGTGAACCTACCCTGGTTCGTACATAAAACTTGTTAGTACAAGATCCAAATTTATTCAAGCATGGGGGAAATTGTGAGGCCAAAGAGCTTGAATTGGAAAACATGGGACAAAAATAGCTAAGTTCTAGGCCTATGTAAAAAAAAGTAGGCCTAACTAGGATTGAATCAATGAAAAATGGGTTAAAATAGGGCCTAATGTGCCTAAATTGAGCTCAAGCACTCATTGAGAAGAGAAATGGAGGTTATCGCAACCCTAAGGCAATCTAAAATCATTGATGGAGGGGGATTATAGATGAAATGATCCCTAAACGGGAGGCTTATAGTATCACCATTTCAAAAACATGGAAGTATGTGTAACAAATGTAACATTGGCCCTTTATTGACGAGAAAATACTTGACCAATCAAGTCATCATGGAGTTGGTCCAAAATAATAATGAAGTCGGCTACCCAGAAGTCGATATGGAGAAAGAGTCGAAAGAAAAATGAGCTCGGTCGAGTTGGAGACAAAGTAAGTCAACCAAGTTGATTTGACCAAAGTCAGGTCAACCAAGTCAGATCAAGCAAAGGTTGGGTCGACCAAAAGAGCCAGTTCGACCAAAAGAGACCAAGAGTCGAAGGGAGGGATGATTATGTCGACCAAAGATGATTTTCAATAGAATGCAAGAGAGGAATTCGACCAATAGTAAGGCCAATTTGGAATGAGTCGACTTGAGGTCTTGATAAAATGTTAAAGGTAGAAATTGATGGCAAAACACGAAGGGGAAACTTGGGAAATTTGAGTTTAGAAACCAACTGTTGAGCTTAAATTCTATAGGAAAATTTGATAGTCCAGGGTGGATTAAACCTTTTATAGGATGGATTCGATAACTATATGTGTATAAAAAACATTTTGGAGTGATTTTTGCTAACCCACAATGCACAAAAACATAGATAAGTCGATTGAACGTTCAGTGGCACTGAAAAATGTTTTAGAATTCAACTTAGATGTTCACTACTTGTTTAGTTGTTGTCGGAAATTCCTTTTCCTCCATCCATTTTATAACATATTCTGTACAGACGAGCATGTATAAGTGTCGATGATATGGGGGATTTATCGATCCCACAAAATCAATGGCCCATTTTTCGAAAGCTTCTAAGGCCATTTTTGGTTGTAGTGGAATTCCGTCTACTTGCAAGGGTCTACCCATGCATTGAAAACTATCACACCTCTTCATGTATTCTTTGAAATCTATCAAGAGTTTATGACAATAACACCCCTTGTGGATTATTTTATATTCAGTACTTTTATCGGAAAAGTGGCCTCCACATGGTCCATCATGATAGGATTTTAGTATTTCATGAACTTCGTCCTCTCATACACACCTTCTGATAATGAACTTAGGTTAAGTGTATAAGAGGAAACTATCAGTCCATGAGGATATTTCACTTTTCCAAACTATACTTTGTCATTCTTTGGGGGTCAGGTAATGCATAAGTTTTCCTGCATCCACAAAGTTAGCAATATCTACAAACCAAGGTGAGTTAGTAGATACTACAAATAGGTGTTCGTCTATAAAATGGTCCTCTACTGGAGGTTCATTCTCATTAGATGTTAATCTAGAAATAAATTCATCCACTACATTATCTTTTCCTAGTTTTTCTAAAATGGTAATATTAAATTCTTGCAATAAAAGAAACCATATAGTGACCCCACCATTTGTGATTGGTTTGTTCATTAAATATTTAATAACAACATGATCAGTATGAAAAATTATAGGATATCCAGTAATATAGTGTCTAAACTTGTTAATTGCATTAATAACAACAAGAAATTATTTCTCAGTTACCGTGTAGTTTAGTTCAATAGGTGAGAGATTCTTACTGACATATTAGATTGCATATGGGTATTTTCCTTCAAGTTTTCTTAGGACTACTTTGATAGCTGTGTTGGATGCTCTCTTAGTATAGGAGTTTCATATACTTTGACTTTTAATTCATCAAGCACATGTTGGCATGTCTTTGTCCATACAAACTCAATATCTTTGCTAAGTAAGGAAGATAATGGATGAGAAATACGTGAAATTTTTTGAATGAATCGATGGTATTAACCATCATATCCTATAAATATTTGTACCTTCTTCTACAAGGATAGAGTTGGAAAATTGAGTATTACCTTTATTTTCTCTGGATCGACTTGAATACCTTTTTCTGATATGTGATGTCCCAGCATGATGCCATCGATTTCCATTATGAAACAATTTCATTACTAAGTGAAACATTTGACACCTTGCACCTAATTAATGTCTTTTTCCAGATTGACTAATTCTTCCTCAAATTCATCCCCATATGTTGTAAAATCATCCATATATATTTCCATGCAGTCATAAACGAAATCAGACAATATACCTATGACGATTTGTTGAAAGGTGGAAGGGGCATTGTATAACTTGAATGGTAGAACATGATAGGTTAATGTCCCCAAAGGATAGGCAAACTTTATTTTCTCTTGGTCTTCAGGGGCAATCTAGATCTGGTTGTATCCACTAAAACCGTTGAGGAAAGAGACATACCTTTTTCCTACGAGTGTGTCCAGGACTTGGTTGATAAACGGTAATGGGAAGTGATCTTTATGTGTTTCTTGATTTTGTTCTCAATAATATACACAAATCCTCCATTTACCATTTGTCTTTGGTACCATGACAAGAGAGGAGATCCAGTGGCTAACATAAATGGGATAGATGAATTTAGTTGTAAGCAATTTCTATAGTTTTTCTTTGACTATGTCTTTCATTGTTGGGTTCAATCTAACGCTAAGGTTGACGAATGGGTCAGACTCCTTCCTTGATATATATATGATGTGTGGATAGGTTAGGGTGGATCCCCTTCATGTTATAGTAATCCCAAGTGAAGGCATCACTGTGATTTTGTAGCACTTGAACCAGTCACTCGTTTTGTTTTTTAGTTAGTCCTTGGTTGATTTTCAAGGTTTTCCTTGGGATAATTTCTATGGTTTCTATAAGGGTTCTTTGGTCTTTTCCTTGTACATGTTATTTTTCAATGGGTGAGATGCCTATTGAGGCTAAGAAAAGATATGTTTTCAATTACATAATATTCTCAAGAAGATGTGTGTTTTGTGAGAAAGAGGAGGAGGCTATAAAATCATTGATTTCATCATCCTCTGTTTTATCACTTATGGCTAGGTATTGAACTATGGATAGGACTTGATGGGATTCCCCTTCTTCATCACTTTCTTCTCCTTCAACCCAAAGTGGTGTTTCTAGGTCTATGTTGGGTTTGGCAGGAGGGTAGAGATTTAACTATTTAGTGGATGTACCATGGGAGATAGTCACATTGCATGATCGACAACCGATATAGGCATCGACAATGGCTATCCATGACCGTCCGAAGATTAGAGGATACCCACCTAGAGAGGTTTTGGGTTGTAGGCCCATGAATTCAACGAGATATTCCCATGAATCCATATATATCACTACATCTTATATATTTCCCTCTGGTTTAATGGTGAATCTATTAGCGAGTTGAAGTACAGTGGTGGTTCCCCTAAGGCCTATAAGTGCTAAGGATTGCATGCTTTCACATGTCATAACGTTGATGGTGGCCCCTAAGTAAATTAACATGTTACTAATAAGTGTATTATTGATTTTCATGTTAATGAATGGACTATCAGGGTTATAATATTTAGTCACGAAAAATACCCTCATCATTACGTCTGATAGTTTCCCCATGACGTGAATAGTTTGGGGATCCTTTCATTCCCCACTGGGCTTCCTCAAACAAATATCTCTTACAACATTTGAATAAATAGTTGCATCCTTAATTGCTTGAAATAATGGTATTTTGACACATACATTCTTGAGTTCTCCTAAGAAATCAAACTCAGGTTGTGTAGAAGGTTTGTATTCATTTATCCTATTAGGATAGGGTGGATTTAGAAGTGCAAGGTGGGCATTTTCAGATTTTGAAGGTTCTTGAGATTTTCTTTGTTTTGATTATTCACTTGGGACCTCCTGATATAGATATTCAATGCTAATGTGAGGTTGGTACTTGGTTAGAGTCTTCCCATATCTAAGTTGAATGCCATTATAGTCCAGGGAAGAGATGGAGTAAGTCAGGTAGGTCGGGTAGGTCTCAAGTCTAGTAGCTTGCGCTAGTTGGACTAGCCTCCAATTTTTTGGGATAGGTAGGGGTTGTGCAAGTAGTCGTGGTCGAGGAGGGGTGGATGTAGATTCTTTCATATGAGGTGGGGGAAGAAGTTTCATTGGTGGTTGTGTCATAAGTTGTTGGGGTCCTCCCGTGGTGGGATTTCTCCAATCGTGTTGCCATAACTGATTGGGAGGGGGCGCTACCGATTTTTGATAAGCATATTACATTGAAGGGTTAGTCCATTATGAATTGAAATATTGTGATTGATCTTGGATCATGCCTTGAGGTTTAGGCTTCCAGGGTCACTTTTGAGAGACGTAGCATAATTGTTTCATCTCCTCATCTTTTTGATAGAGGAAATTTAATACAGGAAAGGATGGAAAATTATGTGTAGCATGGTCCTCCCTGCATATCCCACAGACCTCAATCTAATCCAATATACATTCTCTCTTCATATTCTTCATTCTACACTTCAGGTAAAATATATCCAATGCAAGTTCTATTTTCTCCTGATTCTTCTTCATCTGCAACGTATTCAGTTGGGAGCTCAAGAAACTAAGTATATATATTTTTTAAAGTATTCTAACATGTTCCTAATTTTCACCTTCGTTACTCCACTTCCAACAATATTTCTTGTTCTTTCCAACATATCTCTTGGTCCTTTTGTTGTTTTTGGAATACTTACGACAAAGTTATAATATAGTGGTGTATTCTAGCTGAGAGACATCTCTCGTGCCCATAAGGTTGTGGATTTCTATACAATCATATCAGATTCCTCTTGGAAATAATACACTTCACGTTTCAGGAGCCAAGTCTCCTTTCTTTTCCCTTTGTAGGTTGTAAGTTTTGAATCGCTTGATGTAGCCTTCCAAGCTCTCATCTTCATGATGCATCATTTTGAATACTTCTTCCCTTATTTCCTTATCTTTGCAGTAGTCTTGGTATTTTCATAGAAATGTCTTTGTCATATGGACCCATGGGTGGATGCTATCCTTTCTGATGCCCATGAACCACTGTAATGTAGCATTATTAAGTGTGGCAGGAAAGAGATTCAATTTGTGGGAGTTTGTCACATAGTCGTAGCTTTTACAAATTACATCAAACTCTAAGAGGAAGGTCTCAAGATCTTCTTTACACATCCCATGAAATTTTGGAAAGGTGGAATGATGTATTTTATTCATCTTGGTCTCTTCATTGGTTTCTTTGATTGGGAATCATAAATTCATGGGTTCCTCTTTGGCAACTTCATGTTCCATTTCTTTCTGAGAATTGTCCTTTGCTTTAGAAGGTTCCTAGGGAAAAAGGAACTATTTGGAATAATATTTCTCAAAGATCTTCTCCTCTGACAATGGGATCTAAGTGTACAAAGATCCTTGCATAGTCTTTGATACCCAAGGATATGATTCAAGATTCTTTTTGGAAAGGGAACTTGTTGTGGGTGATAAGTAACTAGGTTGATGTTTCTCCTTCCCCTTTTGTGATTGACCTGCACTGTTAGCCTTTTGGGGTTTTTTTGAAGAGATAATAAATCTAACCTTTTGATCTCCAGATTTGGACATAGAAAATACTTTATAAAACCATCCTACAAATTATTGAAAGAAATAATTAACATCTGTTATAACAAAGTGAATAAAAATCCACACAATTTAAACAACACTACTTTCTTTTGACAGTTCCCCGTCAATGGTGCAAAAAATGTCTAACCTTTTAATCACTTTCCAATTAATTTAGTAAGAAAATGAAGATTTGTTCATTAAATTATCAATTTGATTCTCGTATGGAACTTGCAAATTGTCGTGCACAATCTATGCAAGAAGAGTGTTGTTTTGACTATGGAGTTATAACACTTTAATGTCACAATTCCAAGACTCATAATACTTTAATTAAGTCACGAACATGTTCTAATGCCTAATTTTCTCTATATAACTTAAAGAACACTTGCAGGAATTGAACTCACACATTTGAGAATTGAAATCACACTCGCGGGAATTAAATTCACACTTGTGGAAATCAAAATCACTCTTGCAAGAATGGAATTCACACTTGCAGAAATTGAAATCAAACTTGTAGGAATTAAAATCACAATTATGGAAATTGAAATCACACTTGTGGAAATGAAACTTGTGTGTATTATCTATCGATTTCTTGTTTGAGTGTAATGACGGTCTTGTTTTGTCGCAACAATTAAGTTTTTTTTCATTTGTTATTAGTCCAGTAAAATCAATCAAAAATTGTAAAGACTAAACCTAAAGACAATTAGACAATAAACATAGTAAGTGCAGTTGCAAGAAGAGTTGCATCGATGGAACTACAATAGAAAAATAAATCTAACTAACCAATATAAATGTGAATCGTAGCAATTGAATCCTTTTATAACCAAAACTTGAATAGACACAAGTTGTAGTAATGAAAAGCGTAGAATGATTGTGATGTTATGAGATGTTGAATATAGAAAACCAAAACACTCATAAATCATAACATTGTTCTGTCTATTGGGAATGACAATAGACTGAAAGATAATTTTGAAATACAAGAACTATACTATTATTCTAGAACAACAACAAATCATAAAACATACACAACATGTGAATAAATTTATGTACCTAGAATTACCTCAATTGAAAGAAGCTAATCAATAGAACAAATTAACAGAAGTAAAATTATAATTTTAACACTATTGTTAAAGGAAGTACCTGACTAAGGAGGGGGGCCTACCTATTTAGGAAATGTATTGGGCTATGGAACCAAAATCACATGATCAATCAATACATCAACACGCAACTAGCAATTCAGAACCAAAACTATATTGTTGTAGATTGAAAAGATACAATAACAACAAAATGTAATTTCTAGAATAGTTTCCTCCCCTCATCTCTTGGGGATCTAAGGATTTTGTAAATACAATTATTGTTCTAAAATTATACAAGCAATGGATTGATATCCATGAGAATCCGATTGTTCATCCGATTACAACGTTTCTTTCAATTATAGGCATATGATGACTCGATAGGTAACCAATTTTTGTAGTCTCCTATTTGTCTTCTATTTCCTTCCCTCGTGGAGATTTCTTCCCAACTTCCAGCTACAACATTGAATGCTAGTATGGTGATATTTTTTTGGAGTCACATCTTGAAAATCATGCTTCGGTTGTAAGTAATTTGTCTGGAGTTGCAGTAACTGCAGATGCACCTTGAGTTGCAGCAATTAAGTTTTGCGCCTGAAACTGTATCATCTTGGAGTTGTATCAGAGAGGTGTTGTAGCTACTTGGAGTGTTGCAGCTACTATATTCATGTACACCAATGTTAGTGACTGATAGTAATGATTTCCTTCCTAAGAATTATGCAAAATAATGTAATAATGGAATATGGGGTAGGATTCATACCTTTGGTGACAAATGAGGTGAAATGGATAATGGAGGTATAAAAAAGGAAAGTGATTAATGTAAAATGGTAAGAAAAAAGGTATAGACGGGTGTTGAAAGTATGTCATTTTAGGCACCCGTCAAACATAAATACGTTGTAAATGCCTTTCATTCAATTTATATTACCTATTATATTTTTTTTAGTCTAATAATACTTTAGATTTGCATAAAGAGACTAGATGGTTATGAGATCATGGGACTGAATAACTTAGGTGGTAGTGGTTAAAGGGAATATGTAAATAATATTTAATATTTTGATTCAAATTAGAATTATGAACTCCATTTTGAATTTGAATCTTTAGAATATTCTTGAACTACAATTCCAACCTTGTGATGGAATCTATTATTGAACTACAATTTTAGCCTTGTGATGGTAGCTATTCGTTCATCAAGGCATATTTATTCTTATTCCCCACCTCTGTGAAGGACTAAGGTTTTTTCCTCGTAGTCAATTGGTGTTTACTCACTTTTCTTAGGGCATTGTCTAATTGTTCTATGTTTTGTCATTTTTCATTAGTAACATAAATTAGGATGAAATCACAATTTTCTATTGTTTAGATTGCATTTCTGATTGCAAAAATGGATGTAGCATGCTAATAAAACCATAGGTAACTTCTATTATACATTCTTAGTGACTCAAATCTGTAGATCCAACAAGTTCTCACCAAATTACGGGAAAAATTAAACAGAAAATTTCCCCAGAAAAAACCAAAACATAGAACGTTTAGACGAAGAATTTTCGTAGTCCCTACCGTTTTGAGGGATTATGGATTTTTTCCTCAAAGTCAATGAAGGATTGTAGCTTTTACATCAAATTCAATTAGCGTTGACTCACTATTTTTAGTCCCTAACGCTGCATGGGATTATAGTTTCTACCTAGCGTTGATTCACTGTCAATTTGCATGGTTTTTTTTACTTTGTTATCCCATGTTTTCCAAAACCATTTATTATTTTTGTTTTTTCATCTTTTTATAATTTAAGCCTATATTCATATGTTTTATTGGTCGAAAAAAATATTGATGGTTTTACATGGTTATCCAATATTTTCCAAAATCATTTATTACTTTTATTTTTTTTCATCTTTTTATAATTTTAAAAAATTATATTTAGATTTTTTTTATTCGTCTAAAAAATTATTGATAAGACTAAATACCCTATAAAAATTTATATTTAGATTTTTTTATTGGTCTAAAAAATTATTGATGAGATTAAATACCTTTAAGTGGAAGGATATTTATTTTTAAATTGAAATTAAATAAAGAGAAAGCAATCTATTCATCGAAATCTTATCTTACTGCCTTGCCACCTCCTTAATGTATCAAAGCCAAAACCTTATCTTATTCCCTTTCCACCTCCTCAGTTCCCCTCTAGTGTTGAAAATGATCTAAGGTGCACCATAACCTAATCCAAAACTTATCTTTTTGCCTTGCCACCTCCTTAATGCCTCTCCAATGTTGACCATGCTCTGGGTTGCATTGGAGCCAAAACCTTTTCAATGTTGACAATTCTCTGCACTACATCACCTCCTCAATGCCTCTCTAATGTTGACGATGCTTTGAGATGAATTAGAGCCAAAACATTTTCGATGTTGACAACGATATTCAATACATCAAATCCAAAACCTTGCCACTTCCTCAATGTCTTGCTATTATTGACAAGGATCTGGGCTACATCACATCCAAAACCTTATCTTACTACCTTTACACCTCCTCACCTCCTCACTACTCTCCCTTTACATAAGTATTCCCTAATACCTCTCACTGCCTCACCTCCCCACTACTCTCTCTTTAAAGAATTATTCCCCCATACCTCTCACGGCCTCCCCATTTCTTTTTCTCTCCCTTTAGACAAGTATTCTTTAAATTGAATGTTTCATGTAAGAGTACTTATTTAAAAGTACAATCAGTATGTATCTAATATCCCCATTTCTCTTTCTCTCCCTTTAGACAAGTATTCTTTAAATTGAATGTTTCATGTAATAGTACTTATTAGTACTTGCCAAGGTAGGTAGTATAGCAATCGACATGATGTTAAGCTACACTCGAATTGCTATTAATGAGCCCATTTTGTAGAACAATGATAAAACATTTCCAAAGTTTTAATTAAATATACAATTAACTTGATTTTTTTTTAATAATTTTTTGAAATTTCTAAATCAATTTTTTCATTGGCTAATGCAATGTGATGGGACATAATTTCCCCTGGTATGTTTGAATTTACTTTTGGTATTTGTTAGTATTTAAAATTATTTAAATATATAAAATAGAAAAAATTCGACACATACTGTGGTATATTTAATACCATGGAACTGGCACTGTGACACCAGTTTCCTCGGAGCACCCACAACATCATTTATTCTTCCCTCCATTGCAAAATGTTATGTTGTGTCTCTGCCTGCCAAATGTTATGATAGTCCATCAAGATGGATATTATATTGACCCTGGCGTCGATAAAACAACTTGTTGGTAGGATGTGCTAAAAAGGAAATATGAGTCCTATCCAGAGTCCTTTTCAATTTCGAGGTGAGCGAAAAGAGGACTGTGTATCGCTGCTTAGGATGCAATTTATTTATCTCCTTCTGCAAGGAAGACTGGGACTGTCCCGTATCCCTATTTTTTAAACAATTCTTCTTTCAGTCTTTTTCCATATATATTGTTATAACATGCATGATCTTTGAGAGCACAATATGTGGGATATGCTTATGTTTATTTATAGTTTAAATGCAATCTTATTTCTAGTTCAGTGTTTTCTATCGTTTGTTTCATTGATTTTATGGCTCAAAATTATACTGGAGAAAATGTTAAACAGATTGATTTTTACGACTCAAATACTAGAAAATGTTAAACGTCTGCACCATTCGATCGATTTCATGAAAACTAAATTTTAAAGTTATTTTCATGTTAATATGAAAAAAATAAAATAAAATAGAGAAGATTACAAAGAAAACAAATCTATTTGAAAATAGAAAATGAAAATATATGGCACTCAATGCCTAACGAGAAGAGCGTAGTGACATACCCTAACAAGACATGAATTCTCAAAAATACTATGAGTCAGAATAACCACACTCTAATTCAGAAAGAGCCAAAACTAAAGCCCTTCATTTTCGGTCACAGTATGCAAACCAAAAATCTCTAAATTTGTTTGATTTAATGCACATATTGTCTTTTTTATATTTTACGCTTATAGGAAGTTACCTATACTTCATCTCCTTTATAACTGTGAAATTGTATAACCTGCAATATCTATGTTGGTTAATTTTATAGTAAATGGAACTGTTTTTTTCTCGCTACAAAAGAATTTGGCAAATTTTTAAACAGAGCATAGTTTTACCATATCCAAAATTAAGGTATTGTCCGGTTAGTGAAAGAATGCCATGACTAATTTTTCTCTTTTCTAAAAATACCAAGATCCTCAAAAATTCGATCAAAAATCCTAGGCAGGTTGAGAACTGCATTTTTTCTAAAGTCCCAAAGTCACATCTAACAATTCATTCTCCCAGTTCTACGTACAATCATCCACTCATCACTTGACCATTTCACAAAGATGGGTTACACATAAATTCCAATCCAAACTCTAAAATATGCCATATAATCTGCAGAAACAGACATCATTTATCCTTCACCAATGCCCAATAATGAGTTAAGTTCATAGACCACTTCTGTATAAAATAAAAGAAACAAAGAGAATTTCGCCAAATTAAAGTTCAAAATTTGATTAAATAGACATACCGTGTATTTCTGGAAAAAGCATGCTCTAATTAGTACCTGTTGCATCATTTATCCTTCACCAATGCCCAACAATGAGTTAAGTTCATACACCACTTCTATATAAAATAAAAGAAACAAAGAGAATTTGGCCAAATTAAAGTTTAGAATTTGATTAAATAGATATACCATGAGAATTTGTGGAAAAATCATGCTCTTATTAGTACCTGCTTTAGTATAGAAGTCGACACCATGTTAAGCTACACTAAAATTGCTATTAATACCCCCAGTTTGCAGAACAGTGATAAAACATTTCCAAAATTTTAAATAAATATATAATTAACTTAATTTTTTTCAAAACAAAATTTATTTTCAAATTTTTAAAATTTCTAAATTGATTTTTCCCTGAGGCAATGTGATGAGACATAATGGCCCCTAGTGTGTTTGAATTTACTTTTGTTATTTCTGTGTATTTTAAATCATTTAAATATATAAAATATACTCATGTATATTAAATACCTAACATATATTTAATATCGTGAAAATTACACCTTCACATAGTTCCTTGAAGCATCCATGACATCATTTATTCTTCCCTTCGTTGCCAAATGTTTTTTTTTGTCTGTACAATGTTCTTTGTTGCCAAATGTTTTGTTGTGTTTGTAGAATGTCCAGCCCTTCCTTCTAGGCAGATCAATAGATTTCATTGTCCATCAAGATGGCCCTTCCTTCTAGGCAGATCAATAGTTTGTATAGTCCATCAAGATGGCTATTGTATTGACCCTAGCGTGCGTGTGCTATGGTTTTGTTCTTTAAGTGTTAAAATGATTGGTTTGTTGTAACTGCAAAGTTTTTCTCCTAGAACTCTCTACGTCCCAACAAACTCTGTCACCTGGGAGGGGGGGAAGCACGACCTTCCACGCAGTGCCAGCGTCAGACCGAGGTCTCTAAAGGATCCTCTGCTTTACTTTCTGGAACTCATTAACCAGGTTTGCATTATGTCTTGTGCCTCTGATTTAGCCTCGTTAATGTTTATTATGTTTTCATGAATTCTTAGTTCTTCATGGACATGTTTCTTCTTGTATGTGTCGCTTTCTTTCAAAATTTAGAATGCCAGGGCAACTCTTTTAGTAATAAGTCAACAAATTTCTAGTAACATGAGTGTAAGATTGTTGTTTAGTCAATTTTTAAGGTGAATTTTGGTAATGTTGACACTTTCCGAGGATTGTCGTGTTGAAACAAATTTTTAGTGAGAGTGCCTCCTGTTCTCCAAGAATTTGATTGCAGTTGTTTCTTCATTGATATGAGGACTGGTTTTGGCCGCCGAGTCACTTCCCCGTTTCAAGAGACTAATTTCCCTATAGTCTGAAATGCATTGATCTTGGAAACATTATCTTCCCCTCACCAAGCCTCGTCCATACCCATTTGTTCCTATTATCACCACTTGCTCCTATGGAGCCTTCCAACCGTTCCAACCCCACCCGGACCAACGAAATTTAAGCATTTTATTTTTTTTCACTTCATATTCCATTTAAACATTTTATTTTTTTCACTTCAATATTTTCATACCCTACTATTAAAAGTTCATCACTGGTTGACCCTCAGGTTGCGAGCAGACAACCTTGCCAACGTTTAGTGCCTCGTTGTCTATATGGCATGTTCTCAATACTAGGGAACAATTATTTTATGAGTCAAATACGATTGACAAATTGGGCATTTTCAAACTACAATTTTCCATAAAACAAGTAGAATTTAGTGAAATTCCATCCATCTTAGTCTAAAGAAGTGCCCAACACTCTTTTCCGCAAATTGATCTCTTCAATGCATTTTCAAAGCTTTCATCCTAGGCAGGTACTAGCCACTATGTGGCTTATCTACCTTGTTTAAAATTACAATCAATATGTAATTAATATCCCCATTTCTCTTGCTCTCCCTTTACAAAAGTATTCCCTAAATTAATTTTTTTTTATCTAGGAGTACTTCTTTAAAAATACAACCAATATGTAAGTAATATAGGAACTTTATGGGTACTTCTTTAAAGATATTATCAATATAAAATTAATATAGGATATTTACCATTTCATTGTGTCTTAATATAGGAGCTTTACCATTTTAGTATATCTTTAATGACACACTATCTTACCAACCCTCCACCTCCAACAAGAAGCAAAATATTTCATTTATGGATGCTTCTTGAACTATACAATCAATATGTAATTAACACAAGATTTTTAATATACACAACTTGTAATGGTGGATGAAGAGATGAGACAACAAATGGAGAAAATAACAAAAGAATTTTTATCATCTAAGTGAGAGAATGATATGTAATACAAGTGATATACTCTATAGACACAAATAACTCACCATATTATCCAAGCTAATGCACATTAGGAGTGTGCTAGAGATATGTGACACACATTGACAATTACAAGAGTAAACTGCCATCTAGTCTTAGTTAATTGACCATATGGTCGTTAGTTAACCAGCCAAACCAGAGTGAAATGAGGAGGATATCACTCACACATGTGAAATTTTCCTTACTGGTGATGATCCCAATGAAATTTTGCATTATTGGTGATGATCCCGAAGTTAGAATGCAACACTGGTGATAAAACCAATGTTGACATGCAACACTTCACTCAACTAGTCTAACTGAACAATAACTAAGAATTGAATGGAGGGTATGTGGCACCCTTGTCTAGGGGATAATATCCTAAATGAGGGAAGAATATATCAGACTAAGGGACCCTCAACATAGACAAATAAACTTAGGAAAAGAAAATTAAAGGAAAATCCTAGGTGTGTGTAATATCTCCAACACCCCTGCTGAACACTACTAGGGAGTATACATAATGAATTTGTCTCGGAAATAGAGGTGATGTTAGGTGCCCATGAAAAATGAAACTAATGGACATTGAAATAAAGTGAGGAAAGAGGGAAAACCTCATGGGTAACCCCACCCCCCCGCAAAATACAATGTATCAAAAGAAGGGAAAGATAATTGTTAGGCAATTATGTCCTTCACTTCAAGATGATCACACAAACTATGGAATGTTTTCTTAGTAAACGTCTTGGTGAAGATGTCGACAGTCTTCTCAGTGGAACGACAATATTGCAAATCGATGAACCTTTCATGAACTAGCTCCCTGATAAAATGCATATGGGTCTTGATATGTTTTATCTGTTGTATATGTAATGGATCTTGACAAAATTTGTGTGTACCCTAGTTGTCACACGAAATAAAAGTCAGATGGTGGAATTGAATGTCGGGCTTGGGGAGGATTTTTTGTAGCCACAATGCTTGGATGGTGATGTCAAATTCTCCCCTATACTTGACCTCTGTTGAAGATAGAGAAATAGTTGATTTCTTTTTTCACGACAAACATATTGGGTCGGATGCCAAACTCAACATGTAACCGGAGGTGGACTTGTCATTGGTTCCATCGCCAGGCCAGTCAGAATAGTTGAAGCCTATTATATCCAACATGCAACCTACTACATGGTGGATCCCATAACTGATGGTGCCATGAACATATTCGAGTATGCACTTGGAAACCTTCCAGTGTAACTCATGAGGCTCCTACATGTACCTAGATACTACCCCTACTACATATGCTAGTGTTGATCGGGTGTGGGTGAGATACATAAGGCTCCCCACAAGCTATCTATACAAGGTTTTGTCCACCAATAGTGTATCTCGACCATCCTCAGGTCCGAACTTGGATAAGAAGGGTGTTGGTGCATACTTGCAGTTTGTCATGTGGAATCTCTCCATGAGATCCCAAGCATACTTAACCTGAGATAGCTTGATGTCTGAAGCATCCTAACTGATATTGATACCAAGAAAGAAATGGAGTAGACCCATGTCCATCATCAAAAACCTATGATAAAGAATTCCCTTAACCGCAACAATCACTAAAACCAAGTTGTCAGTAATAAAACGATCATCGACATATAGGACTAGGATCAGAAGTGACTTAGTTGTCCTCATCATGTACACATTTGTATCATATTTTCATCTGAATTTTTTTTTGGAGAGAAACTAGGAGTCCATCTTTGCATACCATGCTCTAGGAACTTTCTTGAGGCCATAGAGAAACTTTTTGAGTTCACACACTAAATATGAATTATATATGAATACATGCAGTTTCTCCATATAAATATCCTTTGAGAGATACCCATGAAGAAAATCATTCTTCACATCCACCTGATGTAATTCCCATCCCCTGGCTGCCCCAATGGAAAGGGCCAATCTGATAGAATCTGACTTTGCTACTGGAGAAAATTTCTCATTATAGTCGATCCTCTGGATCTACTGAAATCCCTTGGAAACCAATCTTGCCTTATGTCTATTCACCTATCTATCCACTTTGGTTTTTGTCTTGTAGACCCATATACATCTGAAATTCTTCTTGTCTGAAGGAAGCGAAACTAGATCCCAAGTCTGGTTCTCGAGGAGAGATTTGTACTCCTTCTGCATGGTTGCTTTCCATGAGAGGTTCCCTACAGTCTCAGTATAGGATTGTGGGTCTGAAGATTGAACCATATAACAATGTAAATGAATCATGGGTTCAATGGCAGTGACTACATGAGGAGGATCCTTAAATTGAGATCTGTTCCTCCTCAGATCCGCTGGATCCCCAACAAGGTCTCCTGCATCCTAAAGTGTAGATTGTGCCCACTTGGGAATTTTCTCTGGCACCTCATCTGCATGTATTGATTGTGCATATTAATGCTCTAGCTGTGCATCTGAATGATTTGACTGTGCATCTATATCCTATCAATTGTATGACTCTGTATCGAAACCCAAATCTATGGCATGACCCAAATGTGTGGACTCATCATCCACAACTAGTGGAAGTACAAAAGCCTCTCCATGTGTCTCATGTGGAGCATGCAAGGGACTTTCCTCGAACTGGACACTCCACTCAATGATGAGTTGGTGTGTAGAGGGATCAAGTAATATGTATCCCTTCACTCCATGAAGATAATCAAAAAACATGCATGGGTGGCTCTGTGGATCTGATGATTTCCTCTTCTTAGAGGCAATGTGGGCCCATGCTCATGATCTGAAGATATGGAAGTGGGTGACTTTTGTTTTTTTTTCATTCAAAGACTTGAAAGGATTTATTTCCTTAACATATATGTAATGAGATCTGTCTTGAATGTGATTGGCACGATTAAGTGCCTCAACCCAAAGCTTGGGAGGAAGTCCCTTTGCATGTAGCATGCAATTGCCCATCCCTTTGAAAGATTTTTTTTTTCTGCTTAGAAACCCCATTCTCCTGCGGAGTATATGGTACTATATTTTGCAACTATATCCTAGTCTCAAGACAAATATTTTAAGGATATTTTTTTACATACTCCCCCCCATTATCTCTAGGAAGGGATTTGATCTTTCTCCTTGATTGAGTCTCAACAACTACTTTGAACTCTTTGATATGCTCAAATACCTCATACTTCTTCCTGAGAAAACATAACCAGGTATAATGTGAGTAATCATCCAAAATTTTAAGCGCATACCTTCCCTTGTTGATGGATGGATGCAGGAATGGACCCATGAGATCATTGTGAATTAGATCCAATGGAGAGGAGGTGAGACTTCATTTTCTCAAACTTCTCTTAAGGATGTTTGCCAAAGACACATCCTTCACAAACCCTTTCAGAAAAGTGGATATCAGGTAACCCGACAACCATTCTCTTCTTGCGAAGTTGTTTCATGTACGAAGTTCAGGTGACCAAACATCCTGTGCCATAATATACTACTATCATCAACATGTGTAAGTTGTTGATCAGGGGATCAAATTTTGCTCAAAAATTCAAAGTGATCGGAATCACTTCAAATCGAATGAGAGCATAGGCCTCGTCGTTGCGAACCCAACGCAACTCGTTTTGTCTCAAATGGATGTCGGGAGCGAGAGATATTTCAATCTGTTCGAATCGTCAAATAGGCCAAAAAAAGGACGTTGACCGTACAGTCCGTACAGTTTGATGTGGCAGAGTCTGTATGCTGACGTGGTAGAGGTTATGTGGCAGGTTTTGATTGGCTGACAGTTAGGCGAATCATGTTTTGACACGTGGCATTTTTTGGTTTGTGGTTGGATGCCATGTGGCCCAATCATGGGCCGCCACGTGGCATCATTATATTGGTTCAAAATTATGGAGTCTGTGGGATTCGAACCCCGGACCTCCCACACCGGTCAAGTCTTTTGTAAAGTCCGCCCTGCCAGTGGGCCACACGTTATTCCTTGTTAGCTATATGTGTTCTAAATTATTTGAATTAATGTAATGGTTGATATGGCGGGGGGTCGGGCCAGGGCTTAGTCCTGACCCGTGGTTCTATTATGTTACATATGACCATACCATAGAAATTGCGCGGGATTTGGTGTTACACACGGATCCTAGCCCCAGTTCCACATATGACCACCGTTGCAAAGAGCGTGGGTTTACATTTGACAAATGGTTGCGCCTCCGATCACATGACCCATGGCATGTGACCTTGCCACAGAGCGCAAGAGTGTTAAAAACGGTTTCAACGGATAGCCCATGCGCCTGACACTTGGCACGACCATATTCACTCTTGCAAATGGTTAGCCCTTTTTTATTTGCGCCGGTCGTATGGAGGACTCATGTGCCCGAGAGTTAGGCGGTTAGGGGCTGGCATGCCCATAACCGTCCTACAGTTCGCATCGTTTACACGGTTGCATTCGATGCCATGTTTTTACGCTTTAAATAGCGTGTGTGCTAGGTTGAATGAACAAGGGTGCAATTTGTAGATGCAGAGACAACAAGCTTAAAGGGGGGACTTCCAGGAAGCCTAACTTCTTCGTTTTTTGGCCAAACGAGGTGTCGAAAAAGCCCAGCTATGGGTTTTTGGACACTTTGAAGCCATTGGAGCAGTCTGTTGGTCGATTTGAGCATTGTACAGCATGTTTTTGAGCACTTTGAGAAATTAATAATAATGATCCATTAGAAGCTGGACCGGGAGATGTAGCCCAAGAGAGGGGTGAACTCCTTTATCATTTGTTGTGTTTATGTGATTATGTTCATTGATTATGTTGTTGTTTATTTGTGTCTTAAATGAGTAAATCCTATTAATATGTGTTGCAAAGTTGATCCATTTTCTTTTAACACATAAACTTTACTTGCAAATATTTTCAAGATTTCAAGTCTTCTTCATTTTTAGAT
>ML825750.1:85427-96991 GCA_009831015.1 Picea engelmannii | reverse complement strand
TATGCTTCCTCTATTCCATTTTATTGTGTGATTAATGTTATGGCTTGAAATTTATTTATATGATAATTAAATTCAACAATCTATTGGATTGAGATCATAATGAAATTACTCACCCAAGACTTGAGAATTTTCACATGGTACTAGAGCCTATTTCTCTAATTGAAATTTTGTATGATTTGAAATGGTAAATAAGTTGTGGGGAAGAATGTCTAGTAATGAGAGGGTTTCAACAATAGTTTTCAGATTTGAGAGTTTTGGCAGTGGATCTCAAAAATGGCATCAAATGGCGTCATGTTTGAGGATAGAGTGGACGATGCCTCAAATTTATTATCATGGAAAGTGAGGATTACACTCTTACTAGAAGAGAATGATCTTTGGGATATTTTCAAGAACATAGGTACTCCTCCTACAGATCCATCGGAGTTGGTAGCTCACAACAAGAGGGAAATAAGGCTAAGCGAATGATGTTGGATTCCATAAAGGATCATATGATCCCTCATGAATCTAACAACAAGACAACAAAGGAGGTGTTTGATGCCATGATTATTCTCTACCAAATCCATAACATAAACAAGAAGATGGTGTTGCAGAACAAACTCATATCCATAGTGATGACTAGATTAGACACTATCATTAGTTACCTTATGAAGATCACCCATATCCGTGATCGACTTGCATTACTTGGGGAAAAGATTGAAGATGTAGAACTAGTGAAAATGGCACTAAATGGATTCCCATATTAATGGGAACCATTTTTCAAAGGTATTTGTGTTCGAGAAAACCTTTCTAACTTTGAGAGGCTTTGGGATGACTATATCTAGGAGGAGACTTAGATGGATTCAAAGGATAGCAAGAAGGATGGTGAAGAGAACCTACTTATATTTGGTTAGTCAAATAAGGGTAGAGGTAAAGGACCCATAAAGAGTAAGGGAAAGAGTGATGAGGTAACCTCACAGCTAGGAAAGGAGGACTTGAGTAAAATCAAGTTCTTCACTTGTCATAACTATGGTCATTATGCATCAGAGTGTCCATATAATAAAAAGGGTAAAGGGAAGTGGAAACAAAAGAAGGTAGAATCCTATGTAGAAACTCAGATGGCCGAGTTTTCTCCCAAGTTCGAAAAGGATTTATTTTTTCTATCTTTCCTTTCTAGCAACACAATTATGAGGGATGCATGATATGTGGGCAGTGGGGTGTATCAACATATGACATCAACAAAAATGTTGTTCTATAATTTGAAAAAGAAAGACTCGGGACTATAAGTTGATCTTGGTGATGATGCCAAATACCTAGTAGTAGGAGTTGGTACTATTCCTTCTAGCTCAAGTCAAGTAGTTCTTTAGATTTTGATGATGTCTTGTTTGTGTTGGGTCTTTGGAAGAATATTATTTCAGTTTTTGTCATCGAGGATAAGGAATTTCTAGTTGAGTTCAGGAACCAACCACTCCTCATCAGGCCAAAGGATTATAGCACATATACAACTCAAGTAATAGGGGTTAGAGAAGGTAATTCATACAAGTTGTAGGGTGAACCTATTTGAGCCTTGGTGCATAATAGTGACAAGTTGTGCAAGTTGTGGCACAAGAGGATGGGGAACCTACATCACAAGGTATTTCCTATTCTGAGGAATATGGTCACAGGTATTCCAGAGTTCAGTATTGAAAAACATGGTTTTTGCATAGGGTGAACTCTTGGTAAGCATGCCAAGTTTGTTTTCCCAAGAAATTAGTACAAGTCTAAGGGGATTCTAGACCTATTACATTTGGATGTTTGTGGACCGATGTCAATAGTGTTAATAACAAGAAGAATGTATTATGTTTCATTTATTGATGATTTCTCTCAAAATACTTGGATCTATTTCTTAAAGACAAAGGAAGAGGTCTTTAGTAGGTTCATGGATTTCAAATCTCTACTTGAAAACCAAATAGGGAAGAATATCAAAGTATTGACATCAGACAATGGGGGAGAATATTGTTAAGTTTTAAGCTATTATTATAGTTATTTTCATTTCAATAGACAATAATAGCATAAGATAGGAAAACCCTCACACATCATTTATCCTGGGAAACCCTCAAGGGGAAGAAAACTGAGCAAAAACTTCCTTATTATAGATAGCTAATACAATGGCAAGAGATAACTCAAAAAAATATAGAAAGTCCTCTCCCAAGAATGTGTCTCTCTCTCTCTCTCTCTCTCTCTCTCTCTCTCTCTCTCTCTCTCTCCAACTGCAGCTATGAAACTTGTCTCTTAATGAATAAGTGAGTGTGTGTCTAAGTGAGGCGCTAGCCTCCTTATTTATACAATTCTAGCACGTGTGGAAGTGTCTCTTCACTAGCAGGGCCAACTTCTCAATCTGGGTTGTTATAACCACCTTTAATATATTATGGGGCCTCTTTAATATACTGGGGCCGACTTCTTATTCTGCCTATTACAATTATATTTTGACCAATCCGCAAAAGGGGATTTGGTCCTTTACAATAGCCGACATGATCAATCCACAATGGGGATTGATCTAATGAATAATTCCACAATAATAATTAGAATACACTTTGTAGTTACATCATTTCAACACTCCCCTTTAACAAGAAGGGTATTCTTCAACAGCATCAGGCGAGAGAGAGGAAACCATCATCAATAAAATCAGGTGGGTGAGAGGACATCATCATCAATATCATCTTAGAACATTGACTGGAATATCTATAAATCATCGAAAGTTTTTCTCATCGACAACATTGTCATTCTCAAAGGAATGAATCATCATCTGCATCAATATGGATTAGTATAAAACTAATACATCATCATCACAACATGAGGCTGGTCACATCATCACAGCACAAGGCTGGCTCATCATCACAATACTGGACTGGCTTTACGTCACAACTATCAAGCTGGAAGCACAATACTCATCTTTCTTTTCGTCACAACAATAAAGATGGAAGCACAATACTCGTCTTTCTTTTCGTCACAGCTATAAAGATGGAAGCACAATACTCGTCTTGCTTTTTTTCACAGCTATAAAGCTGGAAGAACAATACTCGTCTTGCTTTTCGTCACAGCTATAAATTTGGAAGCAAGGTACTATACTGGATTTACATCACATCAATTAAGCTGGAAGCACAGTGCTAGACATATCTCAACACAACAACTAGACTTTCTTTATGTCACATTGGTTAGGCTGGAAGCACAGTACTAGGCACATATCAACACAACAACTAGAGTGGCTTTACGTCACAACGGTTAAGCTGGAAGCACAGTACTAGGCACATATCAACACAACAACTAGACTAGCTTTACGTCACAGTGGTTAAGATGGAAGCACAATACTAGGCACATCTCAACACAACAACTAGACTAGCTTTACGTCATAGCGGTTAAGCTAGAAGCACAGTACTAGGCACATCTCAACATAACAACTACTCCCCCTTTCGAGGAAGGTCCTTTCGGACTATACCAAGCTTATCTCGAAAGTGGTCAAACTTTACACGAGATAGAGGCTTGGTCAACACATCGACAACCTATTCATTCGTGCTAGCATACTAGAGCTTTATGGCTCCTCTCTACACCATGTCATAGATGTAATGATATCGGATCTCTATGTTCTTTGACTTGTCATGGAATACAGGATTCTCTATCATCTTTATGCAACTCTGGTTGTCACATAGGATCGTGGTTGCTTCCATCTCTAGGTAAAATAGACCAGTCAATAACTTACGTATCCATATAGCTTCGCAGCTGGCAGAACACGCAACAATGTATTCTGCTTCCACTGTACTGAGAGAAATGCTAGATTGCTTCCTACTCTACCATGAGATCATGGCTGATCCCAAACTGAAACAACATCTTGAAGTTCTCTTCCTATCAGAGACACTTCCAACCCAATTTGAATTAGTGTATCCACTCAATGTGAAATCATGATCTTCATCATAACTGATACCACAATCTAATGTACCCTTAAGGTACCTCATCACATGTTTTGCAACAACTAGGTGAACATGTCTGGGTTCTACCAAAAAATGACTCAACGTGTTCATGGCAAAACAAATATCTTGTTTGGTGTTCATCAGGTACATCAATGATCCAATGATCTGTCTATACAGCATGGCATCAATCAATTCTGACAAAGTGTCGACCAGTAGCTTCAGCTTCATTTCCATGGGTGTATTCATGGACTTGCACTCTAAAATGTCGAATCTCTTTAGGATTTCCACTGCATACTTCCCTTGGTTAAGGAAGATCCTCTCTGGACTATGCCATACCTCAAGACCTAAGAAATAATGCATTAGGCCAAGGTATTTCATCTCATATTCTGAGGCGAGCCTCTTCTTAAATTCGGTGATGAGCTTTTCTTTTCTAGTTAAGAATAATTCATCCACATACAACAATAATATCATCGGCTCATCATTCATAACCCTGAAGTAGAGGTTAGAATATGCTTTGCTCTTGGTAAAGCCCAAGCTCGTTGAGAAACTGTCTATCCTGCCATACCAAACTCTTAGAGCTTGCTTCAATTCGTACAAAGCCTTCTTCAGCTTGCATACATGAGACTTCTTGTCTTCAACTTCAAATCCTTGAGGTTTCTCTATATACACTTCTTCTTTGATGACACCATTTATGAAAGTTGTCTTTACGTCCATCTGGTGTAACTTCCACTTCATCTTAGTTGCAAGGGCTATGATGGTTCTGATAGAAGTGTATATGGCTACAGAAGCGAATGTCTCTTCATAGTCAATGCCTTGCTTTTGAGAAATGCCACGAGCGACAAATCTTTCTTTATACTTCTCAATACTTCCATCAGCAACATGTTTTATTTTGAAGAGCCATTTGGAAGATACCACATCCTTGCTCTTCAGTCTGGGAACTATTTCCCATACATCATTCTTTATTATGGATTGGTATTCTCTTGTCATGGCATCTGCCCATTCTTTCTTCTGAATGGCTTCTTCAAATCAATTAGGATATTTCTCTTGGAGATCACACATCAAAGACATATAACTAGAGAATGGCTTAGGTCTCTTCACCTGTCTTGTGGTTCCTTCGGGAACACCATACTTCTCTCCATATTGAATAAGCTCTCTTTCCCAAGAAGGATTTATTTTATGGGAGATCGTCATCTGAGGAGGTTCTTGAAATTCTACTATGTCATGATCTTCTAGAATTTCCTCATCAGGGGAAGTTATGACTTCCCTCACTAGTTCTGGAGCTTTGGGAACCTCCCTCACTGATTCTACAACCCTGGGAATTACGGGTTCCTCTTCATATACTTCTTCAAGCTGGCATCTTCTCGATTTCTTGAGCGTTGCGTCTTCATCGAAGGTCACATCCCTACTGATCTCAATGTGATGGTGACCTGGTATATAAATCCTGAAGGCCTTGGAGACCTCACAGTATCCCACAAATATTCCTTTCTTTCCTAAGGGTTCCAACTTGTTTCTCTTCTCTTTCGGAATATGTATAAATATTGGGTAGCCAAATATTTTGAGATGGCTTACCTCTGGTTTCTTTCTGGTGAACATCTCTTCTGGGGTCTTGAACCCAAGTGCACTATGGGACAATCGGTTTTGCGCATATACGGTTGTCATTGTTGCTTCTGCCCAGAAGCACATAGGAAGATCTTGATTATGGATCATGGCCTTCACTTCTTCCATTATCGTTATGTTCTTTCTTTCTGCTACATCATTTTGTTGAGGATTTTAGGGAGTGGTTAGCTCCCTCTTGATCCCAACATCTTTGCAAAAGTTCACAAACTCTTTTGAGGTGTATTCTCCTCCATTATCTGACCTGAGTATTTTGATCTTTCTTTCGGAAAGGTTCTCTATCAAGGCATTGAATTCCTTGAATTTACTGAACAATTCATCTTTTGATTTCAAAAGATACACCAGGTCTTACGAGGATAATCATCAATAAAATATACATAGTATACATACCCACTAATGGAGGACGATGACATTGGGCCACACACATCTGAATGAATGAGCTCTAGGACTCCTTCTTCTTTGTTGTCTCTCTTCAGAAAAGGGTTCTTGATGTTCTTCCCTTGTGCATATACATTTCACATGCCTTCATGGTCAACCTTGAGTTTTGGTAGACCCGTGACAACTTTGCATACATATGGTAGCGCCTTGTAGTTGATTTGGGATAATCTTCTATGCCAAAGTTCACATGGATTCTCAATAGCGTGGGTCATGGCAGCTTCTGAGTGACCCTTTATCTTATACAAGCCACCTTCTTCTTTTCCAATGATGATTGCTTCTTTTAAGGTTTCTCCTTTAGCACGTTTCCTTATGCAACCTTCACTATATCTTCCTTAGGGTTATTACCTGTGACCTAGAACAAGGTCAACAAAACAACAAGCAAGAATGATATCCTTAAAGCAATAGCACGAACAATCATCGCAGTAGCTCCTTTAGAGCTATCACTTGTAACTTGTTTGAAGCAAAGATTAAAGGTAAGGAATACAATACAAAATAAGGTCAACACTCTCATAGTGTTATGATAAAAAATTCCTCCATGGAAACCTAGAACTAACACATGAGGTTTATCCTCGGACCTAGAGCCTTGTCCTCAAGAATGAATGCTTTATTTTCTTCCAAGTCTCCTTTACTCAAGATGATGAGTGATTTGTTAAACATGTCTTCTGTACTGAGACATTACGCTATCTTGACAGAAGGTTGGGTTAGAGGATAAGCTCTATGATATCAACTTTTAATCCATCTAATACCTTGACTTAGATTTTGATCAAAGGTTAGAATGATGGTCATGCAACACTGATCAAAATAATGTCATAACAAAAAAGATGCATATAAGAATAATCACACCTGGGTTGCATCATTCCTTTGAATGTGTTGGATCTTGAGATCCTTCTGGATCTATGACAAGAGATCCCTTCTCTTGCAAATATCCTTTAAATATTAATCATTTAAACATGTGTGAGTACATACCTTTGACGACACTTGTAGGTAGAGGCACCATCTGGTAGCAGCGATAATGATCACCAACTCTTTAAGAACTTCAAGGGTGACTGCAACTGGTACTACGATTGCAACTGTAACTAATACTGTAATTGCAATTGATACTGCAACTGGTTCTGAGACTGTAACTGCAATTGCAACTTAGGGTTTTATGAGGAAACCCTAATTTTTCAAACTTCAAATTTTGAAATTCTAATCTAGTAGATAGATGCGTTGAGCTAAGGCGAGTAAGTTAATGCACTCAGATTTCTGAAAATCCAACTTTTACCCCCTCAAAATTGACCATTGGATTTATGAATTGGTCCTTCTGGTTTTCTGGTACTTCTAGTACTTCTGGTACTCTGGTTTTCTAGTTTTCTGGTACTTTGTGAAAACTAGGATTTCACTTTCCAAAAGATCTAGCCACTAAAAAGTTTCGCTGAGGATGCCAAAGTGATCCTTGAGGAAGGGCACACTTTTCTAGATGGTTTTAGGGCTGAAATGCTTCACCAACAAAAATCCCTAATTTGCATGTACGACAACAGTGACATTTTTCACTTTCTCTTGTGAAAGATGCTCTCTTCAGCTTAGCTCTGATGTCATGTTAAGGTTTAAGCTATTATTAAAGTTCTTTGCATTTCAATATACAACAATAGCATAAGATAGGATCACTGAGAAATACAGAATCACAAGAGACACATCATTTATCCTGGGAAACCCTCAAGGGGAAGAAAACCCAACAAAAGCTTCCTTATTATAGATAGCCAATACAATGCCAAGAGATAACTCAAACAAATATAGAAAGTCCTTTCCCAAGAATGCACCCCTCTCTCTCTCTTCTCCAACTGCAGCTCCAAAACTTGTCTCTTAATGAACAAGTGAGTGTGTGTCTAAGTGAGGCGCTAGCCTCCTTATTTATACAATTCTGGCACGTGTGGAAGTGTCTCTTCACTGGCAGGGACGACTTCTCAATATGGGTGGTTATAACCACCTTTAATATATTCTGGGGCCTCTTTAATATACTGGGGCCAACTTCTTATTTTTCCTATTACAATTATATTTTGGCCAATCCACAAAAGGGGATTTTGTCCTTTACAATAGCCCACATGATCAATCCACAATGGGAATTGATCTAATGAATAATTCCACAATAATAATTAGAATACACTTTGCAGTTACATTATTTCAACAAATATACCTCCAAGGAGTTCGACGATTCTCACAAGGAGGTAGTAATCAAGAGGGAGCTAATAGTTTCGTACAACCCACAACATAATGAGGTTGCATAAAGGAAGAATTGATCCATCTTAGGGGATACTAAGGCCATGATACATGACAAGTACTTCCCCATATTTCTTTGGGCAGAGGCATGTAACACAATAGTCTACATCAGAACCTTGTGTCCTCATAATATCTTGGTGGAAAAGACAATATAGAAGGAATTCACTGGTGTGAAGCCAAAGGCGAGTGATTTCCACATATTTGGTTGTCCAATTTATATCCATGTTCTGATATAGAAGAGGACCAAGTTGAATCCCTCCATCAGGAAGGGTTTGTTTGTGGGTTATAGTGAGACTTCAAAGACTTATAAGTTCTATATTATATAGTAGACGAAGACCCTAGTAAACAAGGATGTAAATTTTGAGGAAGACTTTGCATCCAGGAAGTATCATGAGCCTACTCCAGTGGTAAAGGATGATGAGCAAGAAGATATAAAGTTTGAGTGTGGGTCATTAGTGATTTCCATGGAAGTACAATATCCTTCAGGTGAATAGAGGGAGACATGAACCCCTTCCACTTCTGTCATGAGACCTGAATGGTTTATTTAGACATTGAGCAATGCCAAGTAGCATGTTGAGACTACTAGGAGCACATTTAGAGAGAGAATACCTCCCAAGAAGTTTCCTGACTATACGTGTAATACCTTGGTTTTGAGTCCTCATATGAGTAATGTATTTTTGTTTATTCAATGAAAGGTCGTAGTGCCTATAAAGTTGAAAGGATGGAGAGCCTATCAATGTAATAATTTGAATATTAATAATAAAAATGCATCACTAGATACAAGATGGATAAGGACAAGATTTAGAGGGGGATATTATTTCATGAGAGAGGGGGATAATGGTGGTGAGTCGTTTATTATATTATATTCACCTATCTTGGAATTAGTTGGGAAAAGTGGTTCTATAAGCTACTTGAGGAGGCCATGTGGTACTTTATTAGATGTCATTATAAAAACCATGATTTTGGTCGTTTGTGGGTTCAAGATTCACTGTTCCTCATCCATTCTTGTTCACTCTTGTTCTTGGGGTTGGCATGGAAAAACAATTGCTAGAGGAAAATAAATATTGCTTATTGGATGCAATTAAATGTCAATTATTCCAGGAAGGAATGGATTTCTGCGCATGAAAATGTTTATAGTTGTGAAATAACTGTCTGCAGTTGAGAATCCTTTGAGTTTCCAACATTGATATTTCCTAACTAGTCACACTGAAACCCTAGAGAAGAAGTTGAATAGATTGGGGTACTACGTTGCAAAAAAGGGGGTTCATTTCTTTGGGTTGTGCAGGATGAAGGGGAAGAGAGTTGGAAAACTAATATTTTCTATGTTATAGAGAAAACTATGTGATATTGTTAGCCAATTGTTTTGTGTTTTAGAGTCGGCCTGGGACCCATCCTTGTGGATTCATAACCTTGGATTAAGGGTGTCCTATTGTAGAAATTTTATGTGCAACATAGCCTAATGTTGGGTGGAAAATCCAACGTCTACATCCAGTTGGTTAATGGTTTATTTAAAGAAAGTGGTATTTGTGTCTTATTAGTAATTTTAGATTCCTCTCTGTATTAGTTGTCTATGAGGTGTGTTTATAATGTGCATGTTTATTTTGAATGTTTTTCATGGCATGTTAATATTTTCCCTTATATTTTGTCACGTTCTGGTTAATTTCATGCATTGGTTTCATACTTTATTAAATAATCAATATTATAAATTAAATATTTTCCCTAGAAGGAGAATATTTCAGGTTCCTCGGTCGGTGGGTACATTACATTATGGAATTGATGAGTAGCATTCTAAACTCCGAGCCTTCTAGTTTTCAGGAGGAAACAAACCAATAGGTATGGGAGGATGCCATGGTGGAGGATTTGTTGATGTTTGCAACATCAGATAGGTATTTCCACATAGGTTTAAATGTCTAGACACATGGAATTTGTCCAAATCCTTCTACCTTGAGGTATTTTACTTTAATTAAAAGAATTATTAAATTAAATTAATTTTATAAGAGACTTGATTTTTATTTAAAGAAATGATTTAATTAACATTAGTGAATTCAATAATGGACATTAATCTCAAGTGAGATGAGAATTAATATCAATTGTTACTCGCTTTGGAGATAAGGGTTAGTTCACAACTCAATCTTATAAAAGCAAGGCTAGGGTGAAGGAGAAGACACTTTTACACTTGATACATTGATACCGAGCAAAGAAGGACTTTTGCTCAGGTGATTGGATCACGAATGACTATGATTCAAGGAGATGTTGGATAGGTGGAGGACTTTCGTCTAGATATCAAGTCAGGGAGAAGACATAATAGAGACATTCACAAGTGAGTTTCAATAGATTGGAGCCGCAAAAATAGGATCATTCCATACAGACTTGTCGTGCAATCTTTGAATGTGTGTATATATGTTTCAATGGAGACACATGTGTTTATGTGGGTTTTCTTAAGGAAATATGCATACATCTCGAGAATTTTTTTAATTTTTTAATTTTTTGTATTTCTCTATGGGCCATTTTCCCTAGTACGAGAGCCCTTGTAAGCTTTGAAGTTATTTGAATGATAATATTAGTTGATGGGAAGAACATGTTTTTGTATTGTGGTTTATATTTTTTGTTTCCAGTATTACATCCGCTATCTTTATTTGAGTTGAATATTCCAACAAGTGTATGCTGTTTTTGTGAGCTGCTAATTTGATTCACAACAAGGAAATCACTAGTTAACAAGATACCTAGAGCTGGAGTAAGGGGATTTAAAATGGTAGCAGAGAAGTTTCTCTAAGAGGAAGCTATATCTATGATGTCATAACCATGGTCATTATGCATCAGAGTGTCCATATAATAAAAAGGGTAAATAGAACTGGTAACAAAAGAAGGTATAAGCCTATGTAGAAACTTGAATGGTTGGGTTTGCTCCTAAGTTTGAAAAGGATTTCCTTTTTATAAATTTCCTTTCTAGCAACGCAATTGTAAGGGATGCATGGTATGTGGATAGTGGGAAATCTCAAAATATAACATCAACATTAATGTTTTTCTCTAGTTTGAAAAAGAAAGAATAAGGAGTATAAGATGATCTTGGTGATGATGCCAAATACCTAGTAGTAGGAGTTGGTACTATTCCCTTATACCTCAAGTAAGGTAATTATTTATATCTTGATGATGTCTAGTTTGTATCGGGTCTCTGAAAGAATTTACTTTCATCTTTGGTCCTCGAGGACAAGGATTTTGTAGTTGAGTTCAGGAACCAACCATTCCTCATCAGGCCAAAGGATTATATCCTAGATACAACTCAAGTAATATGGGTTAGATAAGGTAATCCATACAAGTTGTAGGGTGAACCTTTTT
>ML825750.1:38560-67856 GCA_009831015.1 Picea engelmannii | reverse complement strand
CCAGGGAAGTATAGGGCTTGATTTCTTTCTGGCCAATGGCATAGTAATCTAGGTCTTTGGAGGCAAAAGTATTGTTGGTTAAAACCTTGGTTATTCCTGATATCCCAAATGAGATCTATGTCATGAAAAATACTAGAGAGAGCATCTTGTGCTTCAACATCCTTTTGTGAACCTCTTGAAATGAAAGGAATTAGGACATTATAACTTTGCCTGTTGCGTACTTCTGGGACTAGTCCTGGACAATGGAATTGGTTTATGGGAGATAACAATTTCGTACTTCTTAATTCCCAATGAGGTTTCCAGTTTGATGAGTATTGTTCCCAACTCAATGTATCTAGAATAGTTGTTAAGACTTCAGATCCATTTAAATAATAAAGAGAGTGACAGTCTTAAGTGCTTTTGATAAGAAATAAAAAACTTTGGGTATTTATATGCCGTTAATAGCATACATGAAAACATATTGATAGTGCTCACCCAAGCAACAAATTGATTGTGCACACCCAAGCCCAATAGTTCAACAATAACCATATATCCTTGCACAATCTTGATTTTCCAGTCGAATCGTCTTTATTTCTAACGTGCAACCATTTATGCACAACCCATTGTAAATATTTTAAGGAAAGCACTCTCAGTTAGAACTTTGAAAATATGTCAAAATAACACACTGAAAATAACATAATATTCAAAAACAATTGTAAGGAAAACAATGAGAAAAAGTCTTCACAATGATCTTTATTATAGATCACAATTATTTAGAAAAAAAAAGAGCTTTTGATTAACTGAGGAAGAAGAAAATAATTTGCAAGAAGGTGGTGAATCCTCTAGTTAGTTTTCTTATCTATTGGAAAAAATATTTCCCCTATGGACTCCGAGTACCTTCATCCCTCTGCTACAATAGTTTCCAACCCCGTCTCCCTCTTTAATGATTCCTTTCATCCTTGCTTGATCCCTAATTCCCAATGTGTATAATTGAACAAATTCCCAAAATAGAAAAATATACATGTCATTTCTTGTTGCATGATATTTGTATTGTTGAATTTGTTAAATTCCACATGGAATTTGATCATACTCCTTTGTCCTATATATATTATTCCTCTTCTTTTACCGGTTCCTTTCATGAGGCCCTTACAATTCCTAAAACTTTCAACCCATTTATGTTTATTGTAGACATAACAACAAAGAGTTCTCTTTCGATTTAAGCACCACCATAGGCAATGATATATAAATTATTTTCCTTGAACCCATGCCAAAAAACATCCCTTGTAATAGCCATGTCATAATAGGTCTACATTTTGTATTGTAAGCTCTATAGAACCCGATTTTCATAAAATCTAAATAACCCTAAACAATGTGTTTTCTTAACTAGTAGGAGAGGTCTCAGTGTATAATTGTTTTTACATGCCCCATGCAATATGCAACCTTATTTTAGATGCTCTAATGAAGTAAGTCAAGAAAACTAGGAGGAAGATCTGATAAGCAATAATTTTCTTCCATCTCTTGAATTCTAGGCTTTGGAAGATTTCCAATTCTCTACGCAATTTCACACATATTGTAGCATCTATTCAGTAAACTACTATTGTAAACAAACAATATTTCCACTTTCTTCTGGTAGTCGAAATAAGGAATTGTAGTTTCTCATATCTAGATAGTGAAATCAATTGAGTTTACCTATTGATGTAGGCAAGCTCCCTATTGCATCAAAACTATTTAGACTCAATCTTTCCATGAAAACATAGTTACTTAGTTTTCCTCCTAGGATGATCCCTTGGTAGTCATTCATATACAAATGACACAAGATTGTGAGGCCATGAACTGGACTAGACAATCCCTTTAAACTCAAACAACCATGTATGTCAAAATAACACAAGCAAAATGATTCACCAAATCACCATGTAAGATTCATCCTTGAAGATTCAACTTATCCAAGCGGAATACTCATATAAATAATTGAGGAATGTGTGCAAAGTATCCCACAATGAGAGGTACACATAGTCGAATCAATTACAAATTACATATTTTTCTCAAATTGTTGGTTTGCGATGTCACTTAAGAATATGAAAGACATCGACAATTCTCCATACTTACAAAATTTTCCTCAGAGAGGCATCATAATTCTAACAAAGATCACCAATAGAAACATCTTCACCACTTGTATACAACATCTTCATATATCTGACCTTCAAATATAGGAATATTGAAGTTTATTTGTACCTTGAAGGGGGTGGCGCCTCTATTCGAAGAAGATGCGTCGCCTGTTGTTAGTCGTCGAAGGATTTGCGCGAAACTATCCATCATCTCGTTCCTCTGTTGCGTGAGGGCCTCCTCAATCAACAGTTTGAAAGGATCTCATGTCCCATCATCTTTCTTTTCTTCTTCCATGGAAGGTCGCTTGGGCGTGCGAGAGCTTCTGTCCTCAAGAGAAACAAGCTCGAGACCCAACTCTTTGTACTTCGACCTCGTTGGGGACATGCATTAAGATGACAAGGAGTAGACCGCTCTGAAACCACTGATCCGGATTTTATGAGAAGAATGAAATGAATACAGATTATTAACAGGTGCTTAACAAAAAATAACAGAGATACAGTAAAACTGGTTTTCTATTCAATAACGAAATAAGTTGAAAACTGTAAAATGCAATGGAAAAAAGCTTGTTGGAATGGTGGCGGCTTATCTCTGAGAAGAGATGTGACGACAGTGCGCATTTGCAAGAAGAAGGTTACAATGAGGCTCTGAAGGCCTTTTTACAATAAGCAAGAATGCAAAAAAACCCTATACATCCAAAAACCTAACCCTAGGAGATGAAGCGACAAAATTCATGTGGGCCCCATTTGGGTAAGTTAGTACATCAAATTCCCGGAGTTGTAACTTTTGCATATGATCTCTGTTTTAGGCATGTGATAGCCCACTAGAAAGGTATCATTGAGGATATTCATTTTGGGGGCTCAATTGTGCCTTCAAATATAATTGAGGATATTTATCCCGAAAAACCTTCCTTTAGGCCCTCAAAATGGCCCTGAAAGTTAAAACTGCTAAAAATAGTAAATTGCCAAAATTGTCATAAAACTATTTTGAGCCAGTTGGAAAAGGTGGATGGCCACTGATATCCATGTGGATCAATCCTCCATTCTTAGGAAGCAATGGTCTCCACTTCTTTGAGGTCCCCCATCATATGAGGAAATTTCTGCTGAATTTGGCCCCGGGTGAGCCACTTGCCTTGGTGCATGAGCTTCCATGCTTTGACGACTCTATAAAGATGAATCCTTTGTTGTCGAGTGCCCTTGATTTGTCTATCCACAATATTATCATTGGATTCCTATTTTATGCATTCAAGGTTGAGCTCTATTGGTTTTAGTTGTTCTGCTGCTTCTGAGGTGTCCAATAATGGTGGGAAATAAGGGTGAAGGAGATTCACGTTGAACACTGGGTGCAGGCCAAGGAAATGAGGAATGTTGATCTCAAAAGAATTATCCCCCACGGCCTTGGTGATAATGTATGGCCCATAATGTAGTGGGAGAAGCTTCATATGGGGTCCTATAAGGTGTTCTTTCTTCAAGTGCAACCAAACTTTTTCACCCACCTGAAACTTATGTGTCACCCAATGTTGATCATGGCATTGTTTGTACTTTTCATTGGACTTCTGTCGGATATGCTGAATCTGTTCGCAGATGTGCTAGATACGCTCAATGAACTGGGTGGATTTGTCAGCTTCAGTTGGAGCAAGAGATGAGTCGGTCAAGGTGATCGCAAGGGGAAGTGAAACATCTATGGGACCCAATGGTTGGAATCCCAACTCCACTTAAAAGGGGTTGTGGCCAGTTGAGCTATGCAGGGTTCGGTTGTATCTATGTTGGACATAGGGAAGACTCTCATCCCATGTGCGAGGGTGCTTTGAATTATACATGCGAAGGATATGTACAATCATTCGATTTACAACCTTGGTTTGGCCATCTGTTTGGGGGTGGAAGGTTGTGGATTTGGTGAGCTTGGTGTCCAGTAGCGACCAGAGGCTCGACTAGAATGTGCTGAGAAATAAACTATCCTGATATTAGAAAATGGTTTGTGGGATTCCAAAATGTACCCAGGCTCGTTCAAAGAAGATCTTGGCAGTGTCCTCTACTGTGATTCTCTTCTTGCAGGCAACCAGAATTGCCATCTTAGAAAAGCGATCAACAACCTCAAAAACAAAGTCATTTCCCCGCTTGGTGAACGAGAGGACCGACATGTAGTCTATTGAGATGGATTCCCATGGCCTGTCAAGAGTAGGAAGAGGGGTGTACAAGCCCTGTTTATTAGTGGTCGATCTGACAATAACGCAGGCAGTGCGGGACTTGTTATACTTCTTGACCTCCTGTCGAAGTTTTGGCCAGTAGAAATGTTTTTGTAGCATCACCACTATCTTTTCGACATCGAAGTGTCCTGCCACCTGACTGTAGTGGGATTCCCAGATCATATTTTCTTGCTCACTTGATGGAACACAGATATGGCCCAAACGACACAAAAATCCATCCTGAATATGGAAATTATCGACAAATGCATTTGCACCCAACATTTGGTAGGTGGTGGTGAAGTCAGGGTCTGTCTCATAGAGTTGGGGCCATCCATATGTCTCATGGCTGCAAGATTCTAACATTGTGGTGAGTGTCGCGAATGGTCATCTACTGAGGCAATCAACGACATGATTGGTGCTTCATGTTTCATACTTGATGTTGAGGTGGAATTGTTGCAAGTATGTGGACCACTTTTGATGGCAGTCATTCTGCAATTTTCCCTGTGTCTGCATGGACTGTAGTGGACTATGATCAGTGTGGATGACTGTCTCCTTCCCAAGAATGTAATGTCTCCACTGGAAGCATGATTTCATAATGGAGTACATTTCTTTGTCGTAAGTAGGGTACTTACAGAAATTATCAGACAGTGTCTCACTATGATAGGCCACAGGGTGGTTGTGCTGAGTTAGAACGATGCCCACAACATAGTCTAAAGCATCTGTCTCGATCTCAAAGGGATGTTGCAGGTCTAGTAGTGAAAGTACTGGTGCTGAGCACAAGCGCTTCTTCAAATCATTGAACGCTTGTTGTTGGGAAAGGCACACACAAATTTCTCCTTACCACCACCCATGTTTATTTGGATGAGGGCCCATGCAATATGGGAGAATCCCAACATGAACCTGCGGTAGAAATTGGCAAGGACCAAGAAGCTATGAAGCTCAGTGAGTGTTGTTGGGGCCGACCAGTCATGGATGACTGGGATCTTGGTTGGATCCACATGTACTCCATGTTGATCAATGATGTAGCCCAGGTAATGGAACCTGTCCATGCCGAAGGATCATTTTTCCAAGTTGGCGTATAGCTTGTGTTGCGGTAGGGTGTGCAGAACCTGCTGAATATGCTAAAGTGTTCATCCCATGTCTTGTTGTAAATTAGAATGTCATCCAGATACACCACTAAAAAAGTATTGGTGAATGGTTGCAGGATATCGTCCATCATTCTCATGAAAGTCGCTAGCGCATTTTTCAAACCAAAAGGCATAACCAACCATTAAAAAAGGCCTTCCTTTGACTTGAAGGTTGTCTTCCATACATCTGTCTGTTCTATCGGGACCTGGTGGTAGCCAAACTTCAGATAAATCTTACTAAAGTATCTGTCCCCCGTGAGTTGATCAAGGAGGTCATCGATTCGGGAATCGGGTACCAGTTTCTGATTGTGATTTGATTCAAAGCCCGATAATCAATATAGAGTCGTCAGGTTCCATATTTCTTCTGTACCAACACAATTGGGCTCTTGAAAGGTGATGAGTTGGGGCGGATGTGCCCCTTGTGGAGAAGTTCTTGGATCTATCACTTGATATCCTCATTCTCTAACAAAGAGTGACGATAGACCTTCCCACTGGGCAGCGATGCGTCGGGGGTCAGATTGATGGGGTGCTTGACCTGGTAGTGTAGAGGTACCCCTATAGGTGAGGAGATGATATCCGAGTATTCTTCCACGACCTTATCTAATTGCTTCTGCTGTGTGGAGAGGTCGGCCGCGAAGACCCTGGATGTGGATGTGATCTTTCTCTTATTCTGAGAGTGAATCACAAAGAAGACAAACTTCCCCGTCTGAGAGATGGCCTTCCTGCATTTCTTAATAGAGATCAAGGAAATAGAACTAGGTGGGACTGCCTTGGGTATCCTGTACAATTTCCTATTCAAAGTAATAATAACACTACGAGGCCTAGACTCATATACAACATGAAATTTCCATAAATAAGGTTGGCCCAAAAGAAAATTACAAACTTCATGAAGAGAAACATCACAAAATATGTTGTCTTTGAAGGGCTTGATGTTGTACGATAATCGACACTGTTTGATGACGTGGAGATCGCTTCCTTGGTGGAGCCATCCAATGGTGTAGGGTTGTGGGTGCGACATTGTTAGCAGGGCCAGTTGCTTGATGACCTCTGCTAAGATGAGGTTCTTCTGGCTACCACTATCAACGATGAAGTGCAGCGGGGTGCCTTTTACCCACATCTGTTAATGGAAGAGGCGCTCTCCTTCTTCTGGCTCGTCTGGCTCACCATGCTGGAAATTGGTGGTAGCAACAGTGGCACTGGGTTTCGTGTCAATGATCCGTCTTCCTCTTTCTACTTCAAGCTTAGATTCAGAATCTACATCTGATTTAGAGGATTTCACTTTGGCCATCGGTGGCTTCTTTGAGTGGCAGTCAACAATGTTATGCCAAGGAATCTTATAGAAGTCTCACCACTTCCCAGTATCTTTCTTTGTATTTCCAGTGTCCTTCTTTGCTTACGTATTGGAATCGTTGTCCTGATACTGTCCATCTTTTCTCTGTCCTTTGTTCGATGGGTTGGAGCCGCCCTTTCCTAGCTTTTGTTTTGAGGGGTTCCCATGCCTAAATTGTCGTGTCTTTTGTTTGATCTTCTACTCGATTTTGACGACATATCGGTAGGTTGCGCCCAAGGATGAGATGTCTAGAAATTCCATTTAAGTTTGGATGTATATATGCAGAGCACCATGATAATTTAGCACCATATGTCACTCCGAATATTTGAACCCAACTTGGTGCACAAGGTATGGAAGATATTTGTGAAATCTAGCACTGCTTGGTCTCTTTCTTGCTACAGTGTGGTCCATTTGGTATACAGGTCATCATAACTTCCAACAGGGTAGTATTGTTCTTTAATAGCATCCTTGAAGGATTCCAAGGTGGTCATGACTAAAAATAATGAGGTTTCCTCTATTTCCTTTTGCTCACAGAAAGATTCCCACCAATCTTTGACATGGGGAATGGCTTTGAGGAGCGCAAAAGTAATCTTTTCTCTATTCGAAAAGTTATGGATAGAAAAATACCCTTCTAGTAGATTCAACCACTTGTCTACAACATATGAATCTATATGACCTTAAAATATAGGAATATCAAAGTTTATTTGTACCTTGAAGGGGGTGGTGCCTCCGTTCGAAGAAGATGCATCGTCTATTGTTACTCGCCAAAGGATTTGCGCAAAACTATCCATCATTTTGTTCCTCTGTTGTGTGAGGGCTTCCTCAATCAACAGTTTGAAAGGATCTCATGTACCTTCATATTTCTTTTCTCCTACCATGGAAGGTCGCTTAGGCATGTGAGAGCTTCTGTCCTCAAGAGAAACAAGCTCGAGACCCAACTCTTTGTACTCCGACCTCGTTGGGGACATGCATTATGATGACAAGGAGCAGACCGCTCTGAAACCACTGATTCGGATTTTATGAGTAGAACGAAATGAATATAGATTATTAATAGGCGCTTAACAAAAAATAACAGAGATACAGTAAAACCGGTTTTCTATTCAATAATGAAATAAGCTGAAAACTGTAAAATGCAGCAGAAAAAAGATTGTTGGAATGGTGGCGGCTTATCTCTGAGAAGAGATGTGATAGCAGCGCGCATTCACAAGAAGAAGGTTACAATGAGGCTCTGAAGGAATTTTTACAATAAGAAAGAATGCAAAAAACCCTATACATCCAAAAACCTAACCCTAGGAGATGAAGTGCCAAAAGTCATGTGGGCCCCATTTGGGTAAGTTAGTACATCAACTTCCCGGAGTCGTAACTTTTGCATACAATCTTCGTTTTAGGCATGTGATAGCATGTTGGAAAGGTATCATCGAGGAGATTCATTTAGGGGGATCAATGATTCCTTTAGATATCATTTAGGAGCTTGATCCCTAAAAACCTTCATTTAGGCCCTCAAAATGGCCCCGAAAGTTAAAACTGCTAAAAATAGTAAATTGCCAAAATTGTCTGAAAACTTTTTTGAGCTAGTTGGAAAAGGTGGGTGGCCACCGATATCTATCTGGATCCATCATCCCTCCTTAAGAAGCAATGGTCTCCATTTCATTAAGGTCCCCCATCAAATGAGGAAATTTCTGTTGAATTTGACCATGGGTGATCCACTTGCCTTGGTGCATGAGCTGCCATGCTTTGACGACTTGATAAAGATGAATCTTTTGTTGTCGAGTGCCCTTGATCTGTCTGTCCACAATCTTATCATTGGATTCCTGTTGTATGCAGTCAGGGTTGAGCTCTGTTGGTTTCATCTATTCTTCTACTTATAAGGTGTCCAATAATGGTGGGAAATAAGGGTGACAGAGATCCACGTTGAACACTGGGTGCAGGCCAAGGAAAGGATGAATGTTGAGCTCAAAAGCATTATCCCCAAAGACCTTGGTGATAGTGTATGGCCCATAACGGAGTGGGTGAAGCTTCCAATGGGGTCCTTTAAGGTGTTCTTTCTGCAAGTGCAACCAAACTTTGTCGCCCACCTGAAACTTATGTGGCACCCAATGTTGATCATGGCATTGTTTGTACTTGCCATTGGCTTCTGTAGGATATCCTGAACCTGTTGGTGGATGTGTTGGATCTGCTCAATGAATCGGGTGGCTTTCTTAGCTTTAGTTGGAGCAGGAGATGAGTTGGTCGAGGTGGTCGCAAGGGGAAGTGCAACATCTATGTGACCGAATGGTTGGAATCCCAACCACAGTTGAAAGGGGTTGTGCTTGGTTGAGCTATGCAGGGCTCAGTTGTAGTTATACTAGACAAAGGGAAGGCTCTCATCCCATGTGTGAGGGTGATTTGAATTATACATGCGAAGGATATGTACAATCATTCGATTTAAAACCTCGGTTTGGCCATCTGTCTGGGTGTGGAAGGCCGTGGATTTAGTGATCTTGGTGTCGAGTAGCGACCAGAGGCTCGACCAGAATGTGTGGAGAAATCAACTATCCTGATCTGAGACAATGGTTTGTGGGATTCCAAAATGTACCCAGACTCGTTCAAACAAGAGCTTGGCAGTGGCCTCTACTATGATGCTCTTCTTGTAGGCAATCAAAATCGCCATCTTAGAAAAGCAATCAACAACCACAAAAACAAAGTCATTTGCCCGCTTGGTGGATGGAAGGACCGACATGTAGTCCATTGATATGGATTCCCATGGCCTGTCAGGAGTAGGAAGAGGGGTGTACAAGCCCTATTTCTTAGTGGTCGGTTTGGCAATAATGCAGGCAATGTAGGACTTGATATACTTGCCGACCTCTTGTCGAAGTTTCGGCCGATAGAAATGTTTTTGTAGAATCACCATTGTCGTTTCGACACCGAAGTGTCCTTCCACCTGACTGTAATGGGCTTACCAGATCATATTCGCTCGCTCACTTGATGGAACATAGATATGGCCCAGAAGACACAACAACCCACCCTAAAGATGGAAATTATCAACAACTACGTTTGCACCCAACATTTGGTAGGTGGTGGCGAAGTCAGGGTCTGTCTCATACAGTTGGGGCCATCCAGATGTCTCAAGTCCGCAAGAGTCTATCACCGTGGTGAGTGCCGTGACTGGCAGTCTGCTGAGGAAATCAACGACGTGATTGGTGCTTCATATTTTATACTTTATGTTGAGGTGGAATTGCTGCAAGTATGTGGACCACTTTTGATGGCGGTCATTCTACAATTTTCCCTGTGTCTGCATGAAATGCAGTGGCTTATGATCAGTGTGGATGAATGTCTCCTTCCCAATAATGTAATGTCTCCACTGGCGGCATGCTTTCACAATGGAGTACATTTCTTTGTCGTAAGTAGGGTACTTGCCGACAGTATCTGATAGTGTCTCACTATGATAGGCCACAGGGTGGTTGTGTTGAGTGAGAATGATGCCCACAACATAGTCTGAAGCATCTGTCTCGATCTTAAAGGGATGTTGCAGGTCTGGTAGTGAAAGTACTAGTGTTGAGCACAAGTGCTGCTTCAAATCATCGAATGCTTTTTTTTGGGACTGGCCCCATGTAAATTTCGCCTTACCACCACCCCTGTTTATTTGGATGAGGGCCCATGCAATATGGGAGAATCCCAACATGAACCTGTGGTAGAAATTGGCAAGGCCCAAGAAGCACTGAAGCTCAATGAGTGTTTTTGGGTCCGGATAGTCACGAATGACTTGGATCTTGGCTAGATCCACATGTACTCCATGCTGATCAATGATGTAGCCCAGGTAATGGAACCTGTCCATGTCGAAGGAGAATTTTTCAAAGTTGATGTATAGCTTGTGCTGTCATAGGGTGTGCAGAACCTATTGAATATGTTGCAAGTGTTCAGCCCAAGTCTTGTTGTAAATTAGAATGTCATCTAGATACACCACTACAAAATTATTGGTTAATGGTTGCAGGATATCGTCCATCATTCTCATGAAAGTGGCTGGAGAATTTGGCAATCCAAAGGGCATGACCAACCATTGAAAAAGGCCTTCCTTTGACTTGAAGGTGGTCTTCCATACATCTATCTGTTCTATTGGGACCTGGTGGTAGCCAAACTTCAGATCAATCTTACTGAAGTATTTGCCCCCCGTGAGTTTATCAAGGAGGTCATTGATTCGGGGAATAGGGTACCAATTTCTGACTGTGATTTTATTCAAAGCCCGGTAATTAATATAGAGTCACCAGGTTCCATATTTCTTTTGTACCAACATGATTGGGCTCCCGCAAGGTGATGAGCTGGGGCGGATGTGCCCCTTGTGGAGAAGTTCTTGGATCTATTGCTCGATCTCCTTATTCTCTAACAAAGAGCGATGATAGACTGGCCCATTGGGCAGCGGTGCATCGAGGGTCATATCGATGGGGTGCTTGACCTGGAAGTGAAAAGGTACCCCTGTAGGTGAGGAGAAGATATCCGAGTATTCTTCCATGACCTTATCTACTTGCTTCTGCTGTGTGGAGAGTTCAGCCACAGAGACCCTGGATGTGGCTATGATCTTTCTCTTATTCTGAGAGTGAATCACGAAGAAGACAAACTTCCCCATCTGAGAGATGACCTTCCTGCATTTCTTAGCAGAGATCAAGGAAATAGGACTAGGTGGGACTACCTCGGGTATCCTGTACAATTTCATGTTCAAAGTAATAATAACACTACGAGGCCTAGACTCATACACAACATGACATTTAGATAAATAAGGTTGGCCCAAAATAACATCACAAACTTCGAGAGGAGAAAAATCACACAATACGTCGTCTTTGAAGGGCTTGATGTCGTACGATAGTCATCACTGTTGGCTGATACAGATATCGCTTCCTTGATGGAGCCATCCAATGGTGTAGCGTTGTGGGTGCAATGTTGTTGGTAGGGCCAACTGCTTGAGAACCTCTGCTGAGATGAGGTTCTTCTGGCCACCGCTATCAACGATGAAGTGCAGCGGGGTGCCTTTTACCCATATCTGTGAATGGAAGAGGCGCTCTCCTTCTTCTGGATCGTTTGGTTCACCAGGCTGGAGCTTGGTGGTAGCAACGATGTCACTAGGTTCCGCATCAATGATCCATCTTCCCATTTCTAGTTCAGGCTCAGAGTCAGAATCGACATCTAATTCAGAGGCTTTCACTTTGGCCACCAATGACTACTTTGAGAGACAGTCAGGAGTTTTATGCCAAGGGCTCTTATGGAAGTCACACCACTTCTCGGTATCTTTCTTTGTCTTTCCGGTGTCCTTTGCTTGCAGCTTGGATTGGTTGTCTTGATACTGTCCATATTTTCTCTGTCCTTTTCTCGGTGGGTTGGGGTCACCCTTTCCTGGCTTTTTTTGTGAGGGGTTCCTAGGCCCAAATTGCCGCATCTTTTGTTTGAGCTTCTGTTCGATTTTGATGGCATATCGATAGGTTGCGCCCAAGGATGAGATGTCCAAAAATTCCATTTCGATTTGGATGTATCTATGCATAGAACCATGATACTTAAACACCAAACGTTTCTCTGAATATTTGATACCCAACTTGGTGCGCAAGGTATGGAAGATATTTGTGAAATCTGGCACTACTTGGTCTCTTTCTTGCTGCAGTGTGGTCCACTTGGTATACATGTCATCATAACTTCTGACAGGGTAGTATTGTTACTTAATAAAATCCATGAAGGATTCCTATGTGGTCATGACTGAAAATATTGAGGTTTCCTCTATTTCCTTTTGCTCACAGAAAGTTTCCCACAAATCTTTGACATGGGTAATGGCTTTGAGGAGTGCAAAGCAATATTTTCTCTATTCAAAAAGTTATGGACAAAAAAATACCCTTCTAGTAGATTCAACCACTTTTCTACAACATCTGCGTCTATCGGACCTTCAAATATAGGAATATCGAAGTTTATTTGTGCCTTGAAGGGGGCGGCACCTCCGTTCGAAGAAGATGCATCACTTGTTGGTAGTTGCCGAAAGATTTGCGGGAAACTATCCATCATCTCGTTCCTCTATTGCGTGAGGGATTCCTCAATCAACAGTTTGAAAGGAACTCCAGTCCTGTCATTTTTCTTTTCTACTGCCATGGAAGGTCTCTTGGGAATGCAAGAGCTTCTTTCCTCAAGAGAAACAAGCTCAAAAAACAACTCTTTGTACTCTGACCTTGTTGGGTACATGCATTAAGATCACAAGGAGTAGACCGCTCTGAAACCACTGATCCAGCTTTTATGAGCAAAATAAAATGAATAAAGATTATTAGGTGCTTCACATAAAATAAAAGAGAAACAATAAAACTGGTTTTCTATTCAATAACAAAATAAGCTAAAAACTGTAAAATGCAGCGGAAACAAGCTTGCTAGAATGGTGGCGGCTTATCTCTGAGAAGAGATGTGATGACAGTGTGCATTTGTAAGAAGAAGGTTACAATGAGGCTCTGAAGGACTTTTTACAATAACCAAGAATGCACAAAACCCTATACATTTAAAAACCTAACCCTAAGAGATGAAGCACCAAAAGTAATGTGGGCCCCGTTTGGGTAAGTTAGTACATCAACTTCTCGGGGTCGTAACTTTTACATACGATCTTTGTTTTAGGAGTGTCATAGATCGTTGGAAAGGTATCGTCGAGGTGATTCATTTTGGGGGCTCAATGATTCATTTAGGAGCTTGTTCCTGAAAAAACTTCATTTAGGCCCTCAAAATGGCCGCAGCAGTTAAAACTGCTAAAAATAGTAAATTGCCAAAATTGTCAGAAAACTGTTTTTTGTCAGTTGGAAAAGGTGGGTAGCCACTGAGATCCATATGGATAAATCCTCCCTCCTTAAGAATAAATGGTCTCCATTTCATTGAGGTTCCCCATCAAATGAAAAAAAATTCTGCTGAATTTGGCCCCGGGTGAACCACTTGCCTTGGTGCATGAGCTGCCCTGCTTTGACAACTCGATAAAGATGGATCCTTTGTTGTCGAGTGTCCTTGATTTATTTTTCCACAATATGATCATTGGATGCATGTTGTATGTAGTTGGGGTTGAGCTCTGTTGGTGTCAACTTTTCTGCCACTTCTGAGGTGTCCAATAATGGTGGGAAATAAGGGCGAAGGAGATCCACGTTGAACACTGGGTGCAGGCCAAGGAAAGGAGGAATGTTGAGCTCAAAAGAATTATCCCTCGCAGCCTTGGTGATAGTGTATGGCCCATAATGGAGTGGGAAAATCTTTCGATGGGGTCCTATAAGGAATTATTTTTGCAAGTGCAACCAAACTTTGTCACCCACCTGAAACTTATGTGGCACCCGATGTTGATCATGACATTTTTTATACTTTTCATTGAACTTCTGTAGGATATCCTGAACCTGTTGCAGGATGTGCTGGATCCACTCAATGAGTTGGGTGGCTTTGTTAGCTTCAGTTGGAGCAGGAGATGAGTCAGTCGAGGTGACCACAAGGGGAAGTGCAACTTCTATGGGACCCAATGGTTGGAATCCCATCCCCACTTGAAAGGGGTTGTGGTCGGTTGAGCTATGTAGGTCTCGGTTGTAGCTATGATGGACATAGGGAAGGCTCTCATCCCATGTGTGAGGGTGCTTTGAATTATACATGCGAAGGATATGTACAATCATTCGATTTACAACCTTGGTTTGGCCATTTGTCTAGGGGTGGAAGGCTGTGGATTTGGTGATCTTGGTGTCCAGCAACGACCAGAATGTATTGAGAAATCAACTATCCCAATATGAGACAATGGTTTGTGGGATTCCAAAATGTACCCAGACTCATTCAAAGAAGAGCTTGGTAGTGGCCTCTGCTGTGATGCTCTTCTTGTAGGCAACCATAATTGACATCTTAGAAAAGAGATCAAAAACCACAAAAACATAGTCATTTCCCCACTTGGTGGATGGGAGGCTCAACAGGTAGTCCATTGAGATGGATTCCCATGACCTGTCAAGAGTAGGAAGAGGGGTGTACATGCAGTGTTTCTTAGTGGTTGGTTTGGCAATAGCATAGGTAGTGTAGGACTTGATATAGTTGCTGACCTCTTGTCGAGGTTTCGACCAGTTGAAATGTTTCTGTAGCATCGCCACTGTCATTTCGATGCCGAAGTTTCCTGCTACCTGACTATAGTGGGCTTCCCAGATTAGCTTCACTCTCTCACTTAATGGAACACATATATGGCCCAGACGACACAACAACCCATGCTGAAGATGAAAATTATTGACAACTGCATTTGAACCCAACATTTGGTAGGTGGTGGCGAAGTCAGGGTCTGTCTCATAGAGTTGGGGACATCCATATATCTCATGGCCTCAAGAGTCTAACACCATGGTGAGTGCCACGACTGGCGGTCTACTGAGGAAATCAATGACACGATTGATGCTTCCTTTTTTATACTTGATGTTGAGGTGGAATTGCTGCAAGTATGTGGACCAATTTTGATGTCGGTCATTCTGCAATTTTCCCTGTGTCTGTATGAATTGCAGTGGATTATGATCAGTGTGGATGACTATCTCCTTCCCAAGCATGTAATTTCTCCACTGGTGGCATGCTTGCACAATGGAGTACATTTCTTTGTCATAAGTAGGGTACTTACGGATAGTATCTGAAAATGTCTCACTATGATAGGCCACGGGGTGGTCTCGCTGAGTGAGAACAACGCCCACAACATAGTCTGAAGCATCTGTCTCAATCTCAAAGGGATGTTGCAAGTCTGGTAGTGAAAGTACTGGTGTTGAGCACAAGCGCTGCTTCAAATCATCGAATTCTTGTTATTGGGACTAGCCCCACACAAATTTCGCCTTACCAACACCCCTGTTTATTTGGCTGAGGGTCCATGCAATATGGGAGAATCCCAACACGAGCCTGCGGTAGAAATTGGCTAGGCCCAAAAAGCTCCGAAGCTCAATGAGTTTTTTTGGGGCCGACCAGTCACGGATAAATTGGATCTTGGCTGGATCCACATGTTCTCCATGCTGATCAATGATGTAGCCTAGGTAATGGACCCTGTCCATGCCGAAGGATCATTTTTCCAAGTTGGCGTATAGCTTGTGCTGCCGCAGGGTGTTAAAACCTGTTGAATATGCTGCAAGTGTTCAACCCAAGTCTTACTGTAAATTAGAATGTCATCCAAATACACCACTACAAAAGTATTGGTGAATGGTCGCATGATATCATCCATCATTCTCATGAAAGTGGCTATAGCATTTGTCAAACCAAAGGGCATGACCAACCATTCAAAACGACCTTCCTTTGACTTGAAGGCGGTCTTCCATACATCTATCTATTCTATCAGGACTTGGTGGTAGCTAGACTTCAGATCAATCTTATTGAAGTATTTGGCCCCAACGAGTTGATCAAGGAGGTCATCCATTCTTGGAATCGGGTATCGGTTTTTCACTGTGATTTTATTCAAAGCCCGGTAATCAATATAGAGTCACCAGGTTCCATCTTTCTTATATACCATCACGATTGGGTCCTACAAGGTGATGAGATAGGGCGGATGTGCCCCTTGTGGAGTAGTTCTTGGATCTGTAGCTTGATCTCCTCATTCTCTAACAAAGAACGACGATAGACTTTCCCATTGGGAAGCAGTGCGTTGGGGGTCAGATAGATGGGGTGCTTGACCTGGCAGTGTAGAGGTACCCTTGTAGGTGAGGAGAAGATATCCGAGTATTCTTCCATGACCTTATCTACTTGCTTTTGCTGTGTGGAGAGGTCGACCATAGAGACCCTGGATGTGCATATGATCTTTCGCTTATTCTGAGATAAAATCAGGAAGAAGACAACCTTCACCGTATGAGATATGACCTTCCTACATTGCTTAGCAGAGATCAAATAAATAGCACTAGGTGGGACTTCCTCGGGTATCCTGTACAATTTCCTTGTCAAAGTAATAATAACACTACGAGGCCTAGACTCATATACATCATGAAGTTTCCATAAATAAGGTTGGCCCAAAAGAACATCACAAACTTTGAGAGGAGAAACATCACACAATACCTCGTCTTTGAAGGGATTGATGTAGTACAACAGTAAACACTATTGGCTGACGCGAAGATCGCTTCCTTGACGGAGCCATCCGATGGTGTAGGGTTGTGGGTGCGGCGTTGTTGGTAGGGCCAACCGCTTGGTGACCTCTGATGGGATGAGGTTCTTCTAGCTACCGCTATCAATGATGAAGTGTAGCGGGGTGCCTTTTACCCACATCTGTGACTGGAAGAGGTGCTCTCCTTCTTTTGTCTCATCTGGTTCACTAGGCTGGAGCTTGGTGGTAGCAATGGTGGCACTGGGTTCCACATCAATGATCCATCTTCCCCTTTCCAGTTCAAGCTCAGAGTCAGAATCCGCATCTAATTCAGAGGCTTTCACTTCAGCCACCAATGAATGCTTTGAGCGACAGTGAGCAGTATTATGCCAAGGGCTCTTATGGAATTCGCACTACTTCCCGATATCTTTCTTTGTCTTTCCAGTGTCCTTCTTTTCTTGCGGCTTGGACTAGTTTTCCTGATATTTTCAATCTTTGATCTATCCTTTTTTTGGTGGGTTGGGCCTGCCCTTTCCTGGATTTTTTTGTGAGGGGTTCCCAGGACCAAATTGCCGCGTCTTTTGTTTGATCTTCTACTCGATTTTGATGGCATAATGGTAGGCCGCTCCCAAGGATGAGATGTACATAAATTGCATTTCAGTATGGATATATCTACGCAGAGGAGTGAAATAATTGAGCACCAGATTTCGCTCTGAATCTTTGATACCCAACTTGGTGCGCAAGGTATGGAAGATATTTGTGAAATCTAGCACTACTTGGTCTCTTTCTTACCGCATCGTGGTCCATTTGGTATACAGGTCATCATAACTTCCAACGGGCTAGTATTGTTCCTTAATAGCATCCTTGAAGGATTACGAGGTGGCTGTGACTGAAAATAATGAGGTTTCCTCTATTTCCTTTTGCTCACAAAAAGTTTCCCACCAATCTTTGACATGGGGAACGACTTTTAGGAGCGCAAAAGTAATATTTTCTCTATTCGAGAAGTTATGGATAGAAAAATACTCTTCTAGTAGATTAAACCACTTGTCTATAGCATCTGTGTCTATCTGATCTTCAAATATAGGAATATCAAAGTTTATTTTTACCTTGAAGGGGGCGATGCCTCTGTTCGAAGAAGATGCGTCGCTTGTTGGTAATCATCGAAGGAGTTGCGCAAAACTATCCATCATCTCGTTCCTTTGTTCCGTGAGGGATTCCTCAATCAACAGTTTGAAAGGATATCCTATCCCATCATATTTATTTTCTCCTACCATCGAAGGTCGCTTGGGCGTGCGAGAGCTTCTGTCCTCAAGAGAAACAATCTCAAGACCCAACTCTTTGTACTCTGACCTCGTTGGGGACATGCATTAAGATGACAAGGAGCAGACCGCTCTGAAACCACTGATCCAAATTTTATGAGCAGAAATAAATGAATACATATTATTAACAGGTGCTTAACACAAAATAATAGAGATACAGTAAAATTGGTTTTCTATTCAATAACGAAATAAGATGAAAACTGTAAAATGCAGCGGAAACAAGCTTGTTGGAATGGTGGCGGCTTATCTTTGAGAAGAGATGTGACGACAACGCTCATTTGCAAGAAGAAGGTTACAATGAGGCTCTGGAGTCATTTTAAAAATAAAAAATAATTCCCAAAACCATAGACATCCAAAAACCTAACCCTAGGATATGAAGCGCCAAAAGTCATGTGAGCCCCGTTTGGGTAAGCTAGTACATCAACGTCCCGGGGTTGTAACTTTTGCATACTATCTCCGTTTTAGGTGTGTGATAGCCCATTGGAAAGGTATCATCGAAGATATTCATTTTGGGGTCTCAATGATTCCTTTGGATATCATTGAGGAGATCGATCTGGAAAAACCTTCATTTAGGCCCTCAAAATGGCCCCGGAAGTTAAAACTGCTAAAAATAGTAAATTGCCAAAATTGTCAGAAAACTATTTTAACCCTGTTGGAAAAGGTGAGTGGCCACCGATATCCATATGGATCAATCCTACCTCCTTAAGAATCAATGGTCTCTATTTCATTGAGGTCCCCCATCAGATTAGGATATTTCTACTGAATTTGGCCCTAGGTGAGCCACTTGCCTTGGTGCATGAGATGCCCTACTTTGATGACTCGATAAAGTTGGATCCTTTGTTGTCGAGTGCCCTTTATCTATCTGTCCACAACCTAATCATTGGATTCTTTTTGTATGAAATAAGGTTTGAGCTTTGTTGCTGTCAACTGTTCTGCTAATTCTGAGGTGTTCAATAATAGTGGAAAATAGGGGCAAAGGAGATCCATGTTGAACACTAGGTGTATGCCAAGGAAAGGAGGAATGTTGAGCTCAAAAGAATTATCCCCCATGGCCTTGGTGATAGTGTCTGGCCCATAACAGAGTGGGTGAAGCTTTCGATGGGGTCCTGTAAGGCATTCTTTCTGCAAGTACAACCAATATTTGTCATCCACCTGAAACTTATGTGGCACCCGATGTTGATCATGTCGTTGTTTGTACTTGTCATTGGACTTCTGTAGGATATCCTAAACCTATTGGTGGATGTGTTGGATCTACTCATTGAACCAGGTGGCTTTGTCAGCTTCAGTTGGAGTAGGAGATGAGTCGGTCGAGGTGACCGCAAGGGGAAGTGTAACTTCTATGGGACCCAATGGTTGGAATACCAACCCCAGTTGAAAGGGGCTGTGGTCGGTTGAGCTATGTAGGGCTCGATTGTAGCTATGCTCGACATAGGGTAGGATCTCATCCCATATGCAAGGGTGCTTTGAATTATACATGCGAAGGATATGTACAATCATTATATTTACAACCTCGGTTTGGCCATTTGTCTGGGGGTGGAAGGCCATGGATTTTGTGAGCTTGGTGTCCAGCAGCAGCCAGAGGCTCAACCAGAATGTGCTGAGAAATCGACTATATCGATCTGAGACAATGGTTTGTGGGATTCCAAAATGTACCCAGACTCGTTCAAAGAAGAGCTTGGAAGTGGCCTCTACTGTGATGCTCTTCTTGTAGGCAACCAGAATCACCATCTTAGAAAAGCGATCAACAACCACAAAAACATAGTCCTTTCCCTGCTTGGTGGATGAGAGGCCTGACATGTAGTCCATTGAGATGGATTCTCATGGCCTACCTGGAGTAGGAAGAGGGGTGTACATGCCCTGTTTCTTAGTGGTCGGTTTGGCAATAGCGCAGGCAGTGTAGGACTTGATATACTTGTTGACCTCCTGTTGAATTTTCGGCCAGTAGAAATGTTTTTGTAGCATCACCACTGTCGTTTTTATGCCGAAGTGTCTTGCCACCCGACTGTAGTGGGCTTCCCAGATCAACTTTGCTCTCTCAGTTTATGGAACACATATATGGCCCAGATGACACAACAACCCATCCTGAAGATGGAAATTATCAACAACTGCGTTTGCACCCAACATTTGGTAGGTGGTGGCAAAGTCAAGGTCTGTCTCATAGAGTTGGGGCCATATAGATGTCTCATGGCTGCAAGAGTCTAGCACCGTGGTGATTCTCGCGACTGGTGGTCTGGTGAGGCAATCAACAATGCGATTAGTGCTTCATGTTTTATACTTGATGTTGAGGTGTAATTTCTGCACTATGATAGGCCACGGGGTGGCCGTGTTGAGTGATCACAACGCCCACAACATATTCTGAAGCATCTGTCTCGATCTCAAAGGGATGTTGTAGGTATGGTAGTGAAAGTTCTGGTGCTGAGCACAAGCACTGCTTCAAATCATCGAACGCTTGTTTTTGGGACCATCCCCACACAAATTTCACCTTACCACCACCCCTGTTTATTTGGCTGAGGGCCCATGCAATATGGGAGAATCCCAACACAAATCTATGGTAGAAATTGGCAAGGCCCAAGAAGCTCCGAAGCTCAGTGAGTGGTGTTGGGGCTGACCAGTCAAGGATGACTTGGATCTTGGCTAAATCCACATGTACTCTATGGTTATCAATGATGTAGCCCAGGTGATGGACCCTGCCCATGCCGAAGGAGCAGTTTTCCAAGTTGGCGTATAGTGTGTGCTACCGCAGGGTGTGCAGAACCTGCTAAATATGATGCAAGTTTTCAACCCAAGTCTTGTTGTAAATTAGAATTTCATCCAGATACACCACTACAAAAGTATTTTTGAATGGTCACAGAATATCGTCCATCATCCTCATAAAAGTGGTTGGAGCATTTGTCAAACCAAAGGGCATGACCAACCATTCAAAAATGCCTTCCTTTGACTTGAAGGCGGTCTTCCATACATTTGTCTATTCTATCAGGACCTGGTGGTAGCCATACTTCAGATCAATCTTACTAAAGTATTTTTGCCCCGTGATTTGATCAAGGAGTTCATCGATTCGAGGAATCGGGTACCGGTTTCTAACTATGATTTTATTCAAAGCCTGGTAATCAATACAGAGTTGCCAGGTTCCATCTTTCTTCTGTACCAACATGATTGGGCTCCCACAAGGTGATGAGCTAGGGAGGATGTGGACATTGTGGAGAACTTCTTAGATCTGTCTCTTGATCTCCTCATTCTCTAACAAAGAGTGACGATAGACTGGCCCATTAGGTAGCGGTGCGCCGGGGGTCAGATTGATGGGGTGCTTGACCTGGTAATGCAGAGGTACCCCTGTAGGTGAGGAGACAATATCTGAGTATTCTTCCACGAACTTATCTACTTGCTTCTCCTGTGTGGAGAGGTTGGCCACATAGACCCTGGATATGGCTATGATCTTTCTCTTATTCTGAGAGTGAATCACAAAGAAGACAAACTTCCCCGTATGAGAGATGACCTTCCTGCATTGCTTAGCAGAGATCAAGGAAATATCACTAGGTGGGACTGCCTCAGGTATCCTGTACAATTTCCTATTCAAAGTAATAATAACACTAAGAGGCCTAGACTCATATACAACATGATGTTTCCATAAATAAGGTTGGCCCAAAATAACATCACAAACTTCGAGAGGAACAACATCACACAATACCTCATCTTTGAAGGGCTTGATGTCGTACGATAGTCAACACTGTTGGCTAATGCGGAGATCGCTTCCTTGGTGGATCCATCCAATGGTGTAGGGTTGTGGGTGCGGTATTGTTGGCAGGGCCAACCGCTTGAGGACCTCTACTAAGATGAGGTTCTTCTGGCTATCGCTATCAACGATGAAATGAAACGGGGTGCCTTTTACCGACATCTGTGAATGAAATAGGTGCTCTCCTTCTTCTGGCTCGTCTGGTTCACCAGGTTGGAGCTTGGTGGTAGCAATGGTGGCACTGGGTTCCATGTCAATGTTCCATATTCACCTTTCTAGTTCAGGCTCAGAGTTAGAATCCACATTTGATTCAGAGGCTTTCACTTCGACCATGAACAACTTCTTTGAGCAACAGTCAACAATGTTATTCCAAGGGCTCTTATGGAATTCGCACCACTTCCCGGTATCTTTATTTATCTTTCCAGTGTCCTTATTTTCTTGCAGCTTAGACTTGTTGTCCTGATACTATCCATATTTTCTCTATCCTTTGTTCAGTGGGTTGGGGCCACCCTTTCCTGGATTTTTTTGTGAGGTGTTCCCTGGCCCAAATTGCCGCATTTTTTGTTTGAGATTATGCTCGATTTTGACATCATATTGGTAGGTCGCGCCCAAGGATGAGATGTCCGGAAATTTCATTTCGGTCTGGATATATCTATTTAGAGCACCGCGATACTTGAGAACTAGATGTCGCTTCGAATCTTTCACACTCAACTTGGTGCACAAGGTATGGAAGATATTTGTGAAATCTGGCACCGCTTCATCTCTTTCTAGTTGCAGTGTGGTCCATTTTGTATACAGGTCGCCATAACTTTCAACAAGGTAGTATTGTTCCTTAATAGCATCCCTGAAGGATTCCCAGGTGGCTATGACTGAAAATAATGAGGTTTCCTCTGTTTCCTTTTTCTCAAAAAAATTATCCCACCAATCTTTGACATGGGGAACTTGGACTTTTGGCGCATGCACAAGACCCAGGGTCTGATCAGATGGGATAATCCCCCCATCGATTGACCCTCTCTGTTGGTTATGCCCCTTGGTTATATGGTGGTAGTGCCCAGTCTGGTGGCCCCTCACCTTAACCTTATTGCATGAGCATATATGCATTGGGGGCTGGAAAGTATGGTGGTGTATGCACATAAACTGGGGGTTGGGGCTAGAACCAGCCCTTTCCTCTGTGAACGTAACAAACAACACAACTTAAATAATATAAAGCACCTACAGAGGTTAATTTCCACCATGGGTGGGCTGGTAGCCTGCCCCTACCAATAATTTTCCCCACACCCAGAGGTCACGGGCTTGACTCCTATGAAGTTCACAACGTTTTACAACAAAAAAATAATAAGGGGTGCCACGTGGTAGCCCATGACTAGGCCATGTGGCACCATTACATTCACCCACCTGGTGACACTTGTCAAGTGATGATTCGACCACGTCTGCCACACGTGCCCAGTCAGCATGCCACTCCTCTGCCACATCACTATACGATCAACTACCATTTGTCACCTCCATATGATTCCATGTCAGCATGATGAATTCATCATGATGTCATGATGACATCACCTATCGTACTATTAACGTCAATGTTGACTTTGACTATTGACTTTTTACCTGTTTGGGAATTTGATCAGAACGTGATAAATTTCACATACGGTGTCCGTTTGAGGAAGTAAATATATGGTCAGAATTAGAGCGATGAGATGGACGTAATGAAACCAGTTTTATCTGATTCCGAGAACTTTTATTTTTGAGCATTTTCTGGACCTGAGGATCCTCTTAGATCAGTGGGCCAATATAAGATTGTCTAGATATTTTCCTGATACACCTTTACTCCCTCAACACCAATCACCTTCCCTAGATAGAGGATATATGTCAACCCGAACTCGCATTTGGCCTCCTTGGAAAAAAGTGACTGTGCCTCCTTAATGATGAGAATCCCATACACATGCTTCAGATGTTCCTCCCACGTCATGTTATAGATTAGAATATTATCAAATAACACCAGTAAGAATTTCCTCAACTATTTTTTGTAGATATGGTTCATGCACAACTGAAAGGTAGCTAGTGTGTTATTCAACCCAAAGGGCATGACTAGAAACTCATAGTTCCCATAGTGACACATGTATGTTATTTTACAGATATCCTCCTCTCTGACCCAAATTTGGTGGTATCCTAATCGCATATAAACCTTTGATAAGTTCACTACCCCATGCATCTCATCTATCATCTCATCAATCATGAATATTGTGTATCTATATTTGATACTCTTCTTGTTCAGTTCCTTATAGTCTATGCAAATCCTCATAGTGTCATCCTTCTTCTTCACTAGTACAATTGAAGAAGTGAAGTGACTAAAAATAGGCATGATATGTCACATCTCCAACAACTCTTGTATGGACTTCTCTATTTCATCTTTGAACCTCTTCGAATTCTTATAGGGTGTGGTGATCACAAGCTTCAACCCCTCTTCTATCTCAATGACATGATCAAATCCTATGTTAGGTGGTCTCCTTGCAAGAAATGGTTTAAACACTATTTCATGTTTTCCAAGCAATTATTGGATATCTAAATGGTAATGTTGGTGATATCATGATAGCTTCTCCATGGTGATCAAGAATTGTGTTGCATAAGTCATGACATTGTGTTTCACAAGCCATGCCATTGTATCTAAAAAGGTCCTACAAGCATTGCTTAGACATAATTTTGGGGGAACCTATCGACATACCTATTAGGATGACTTTCTTTCCACCCTTGTCTTGGAACTCTATCCTCATTTATCAATAATTCAAGTGGATATATCCTAATGAGTACAACCACTAAACTCCTAGCACCACATGAGTATATACTAAATTGCTAATTCTACAACATAAAAGTCATTGATCAATGTATAGTTTCCTAATGTTACTTATAATACCCTGACCCCTTGAGTACACACCATGTTGTACCCATATGATACTACCACATTGAATATGTCGAAGTCCTCCACAACTGTTTGTCTCTTGGTGACAAGTGCAACATAAATGAAATTGTGGGTGTCCCCACCATTAATCAATGTTGTAAGCCTCTACCCTTGCACAATGCCTATGACCCTGAAGGTGTGATATTTAGGGACTCTTGAAAGTGTGGAAATGGTCACTCCCTTGGATATTTCCTACAATGGTTCCTTCTCTATAGAATCGAGGTGTGATGGGTAACCATTTTCCTGTCTAATTCCCTCATCATCACCGTCATTCTCCTCATTGGAAACTACCTCAATATAATGGAATTTACCTTTTCTCGTACATCAATGAACTAGTTCCCATGGATCCTTGAAATTCTAGAAAATATTCTTTCTCCTTACTTATCTCTGATTTTCCTCATCCAATATGTCCTTCCCTACCCATGTCTTCTAGGGAGGTTTTGACACCTGAACCTTCTATGGGATAATTTTTTTTTTATGTCTTCTCGGGGACTATGTTTTCCATATCTCGAGTCTTCATGATGTCATCCTGGAGTGTGGTTTGTATAAATTAATTCACCTTTACTCTTAGGGGCTCAGATATACCCTCCATGAACAATATCACCAACCGTTGCTGAAAAATATCTATCACCATGACTGCCATCGTCTAAAATTTTGTGATGTATGCATCTGGTGTACGTATCTATCTCAACTATGTCAACTCCCTGAAGTGTATCTCCAAGTCCTTTTTTTAAAACATGTCCATCAAATTTTGAGTGAATTCTACATATGAGGTGATGTTAGTGTGCCCCAATATCACCATCCCATGGTACCGCCACTCATGAGCTTCTCGAATCTTCTTCCAAGTGAAGGGTGTCATACTTAACTGCTTCTGCCTTGGTCACTAGGTTAAGTTTTAGGCAAGTGTAGAAATTCTTCACCCATGCTCTGGCTATGCTCTTGGAAAACCCATTGAAATATGGGATAGTCGACCTGCCCACCTTGTTCCTGAGGTCAAAGTTTTGTTGATTTTGGGTCGCTCTATTCCACTCCCTATGTTTGTTCCTCTACTTGAGAGTGTATAAGTATAGATAGGGAAATTTTCCTACATATATTTATCTAACATCTCATACTCCTGGTATGAGGAGTTCGCAACAAGCTCATGATTTGTCTACTCCTATGATCATATTGGTTGTCCTTCCATGAATTTTGGTAACAGAGGTCTAGGAGTCCTTAAGATCCTTATATGAGCTTGGGTATGGTTATTTATACTTTCTTTGTGTATCTTGTCACCCCAATGGGATCCACTGGGTCATTCTTGACTTGCACCATTAATATTCCCTCGTTGGCACACAAGTTGTGTGAGCATCTCAAGGGTTTGTTGTTGGAACCTTATGGTTTCTACTTGTCTTTGGGATGCCTCATTCTGTCCCTTGATAGGATATTTTAATATTTGTAGCATAAACCCAACATTTTTGTCTCTCATGCTTCCTCCTACTTCTTCTTCTTTTGACTCTTTTTTACTGGCTTCTATTTCTCTTTCTAGTGACATTTGAATGTGTTGTCATCAATACCATTTCCTCCTAGGAATCAACGCAGTTATAGGCTAGAATAATCACTAACTATGATACCACTATAATGTCCTCAACTAGAATAGATAGAAAAAAAAATGTTGTTCAAATTGTTGTTTCACTTTGTGTGATTTTATCAAACAATTTGCATTAAGGCTACTAGAAATGTATTAAAAACAATTTGCATATGTCCCCAAGATAGGAATGTTTTCAAACATATTACATGCACTTGTTACACATGGAATATATAATATAACCATGGAACATTATTATGGTATGGAAACCCAAATCACAACAAATACAAAAATCCTTATTGGTTGTAACAATAGTTGAAAAAACCTCCTAAACAACAATATCTACAAGCTCCAAGGAAGATGCAATATCTACTAACAAAGAACAACAATAAACCTGATAATGATGTCAAAATATCATCAAGATATGATATGTCTTCCCGTGGGCTATCTAGCCTTCACTGGTGTGGTATCAATATGATCCAAAACCACTTACCACTACGATCCGGACACCCGTACCTCAACATAATTGTAACCCCAATTCACAAAGACCCTCATTGGACAATGTTGAATAACCAATGACACCTCATGGGATTCCCTATAATCAACCCATGGGAATTACCCTTGACACAGTTTCCCCGAAACTTTCCTAGTCACTATAAAATTAACAATCGACCTCCTCTGAAAATATCCTTCAACTCCTTGCACATGTCAATATTCCTCCAAGATGACACAAGCCAATATGAGATTCTAATGAATACCCCTTATGAATCCTCCTCTTTGTTTATCTAGGATGGATGTTGCAACATCGAAGCCAAACTAGAATGGTGGAAGGGTTTTTCTAAACCCTAATGAAACAATGAGTCCAAGAGCACTCCAAAATGAGATATCAAATAATAATTCCAAAGAGAAGGGTCACCCCTTTATTTATCCTTCATCCAGGCCTTCTATATCTTTCCTCTTTGTGACCAAATCAAACCCTCACATTATTTTCCCTCCAGTTTCATTTTATTTTTATTTTTTAATGTCACTTTAGGATTTGTCATTATTTTCACCAAATAAACCTCCTTGAATCCCTTGTCCTTGTTGACTATAGCCTACGTGAACCCTATAGGATATTAACTCATTCTCCATCATGATCAATTGGAAGGGGACATTACATTTCCCCTTCCTAATTTCTACTTTCAATGTAGGTTTGTAACATCTTATATCTCAGTTAAAATTCAACATTTATCTCAAGGATGATTGGTAGTGGCTCATATCCTAGATCAAGAAAACATTAAACACATGGTGTGACATATATCTTTACCCATGGAGGGTGATTAGTCCTATTATAAAAATAAGTTCAAGAGGCCATTCCATTTTATTCGATGTACCTCAATTGGATACAAAAAGTAATCCTATAGAGAATCATACATCTTTTCTATCATTTTATCTAGTCATGAGCTCGGGAAAATAAAGGAATGGCTCTGGCTTCCCAGAAAAAAATTGTTATACCAAAATCCCATGGGGGGCAGGAGATAAAAAATATGTTTATCTTTTAAAAAATTTGTGTATTATGTATCAAGGTGTCTATTGTAATTGTGTGTGTGCTACAACTAGTTGTTGTGCATTAGGTGGTATCAGAGCTCGGTTCTTCTCTGGCATTAGCATCTAATATTCTTCTGTGAGACAAGGTATATAACACCTATTCATGGTAGTTTCTCAGCAAGAGTGTTGAAATTCAAGTTAGGTTATAGAACCGGTGTGAGGTTTGTGGATTTTGGTGAGACACATACAACTTGGAGGAATGTTGTCATGAAGGGGAGGTGCAGGAAATCGAGAACTGGAAAATTTGAGAAAAATAATAGAGGAATTGGGAAATTGTAGGAATGGATATAATGAAGTATACTTAGATCCATAAGAAGAAATCGAAGATGAATGATATGGTGATGAAAGATACCCAACAACTAGGCTAATTTCATATTTAAGTAACAGGGGTAGTGCAAAGGTTGAGCTTTCCTGTTATGATGGTAGTCTAAGAGATTATGTTCTCATTGGGTGGATTGGAGAACTCAAAATATACTTCAAGTATGAAAATGTTCAGGATCCAAATCGGGTAAGATTTGTTGTTATGAAACTAAAAGGCAACACAACACTATGGTGGGATATGCTACATAAGGATAGAGTGAATAATTAGTTGGAGAAAATAAAAAATTGGATGAAGATGGTTACCAAGATTAAAGAGAAATTTCTTCATGTTGATTACCTGTAGAATTTGTTCCAACAAGTCCAGAACCTCGGACAAAGGGAGACATATGTTTGGAAATACACTGAAGAGTTCTTTAGCTTCTCACTCAGAGTAGGCCTCAAAGAACCGAAATTCCAACGAGTTGCAAGGTATGTAAATAGTTTGAAGTATTTGATACAATATGAAATGAGCACACATTATTTCCACACCGTTGATGAAGCTTATCAAGTTTCCCCGAAGGTAGAAGAAAATATTGAGAGGAAAACACGGCCTATAGGTAGAGGAAGATGTTTTAAAGGATGAGGTAAGGTAGGGACTGCTAAAGGAAACAAAAAGGAATAAGAATATGTCGATGGTCAAGGTGGAAGAGGATAAAATGGAGATGGTATTCATAAGAAGATTCAGAAGAGGAAAGAGTAGGTATGCAATTACTTGTTACCACTATGGTGTAGAGGGACACAATAATTCTGAATGTATAGAAAATAAAACTTCAAGGAGAAGAAGTGAATCACGGGCACAAGTCACAAAGGTTGATGAAGATTCAATAGTTGAAGAAATATGATTGTTATTCAACAAGAACAAGGTGATAATTTGTTGTTCCGGAGGGTGTTCCTAAAATATGAACAAAAATGGGCAAAGGAACCAGAATAATGAAAGAAACTTTTAAAAACAAAATGTAAGGTTCAAGGAAAATGTTGTAACATGATTATAGATGGAGGAAGTACATAAAATTTGGTATCCACTCAAGTTATTAA
>ML825748.1:39641-68954 GCA_009831015.1 Picea engelmannii | reverse complement strand
CGAGCATTTTCAGAATATTGGGGGCTCAACAATAAGAGCATCATATAGACCCATTTAAGGGCATCACATGTCACTTACAAGGAATTGAACCTGGGTGGAGAGGGTAACAACCATTCCTCCCAACCACCCAAGCTACATCCAATGGAGTTTTTTACATGTGGTTCATGACACCAAAGACCGGTACTTGCCACGTCCACAAAACCTCCTCCCAAAATCCGTGAGAGAACATGGGGAGGTCGAGAATATTAAGAATATTGGGGGCTCAACAACAAGAGCACAATATAGACCCATTTAAGGGCATCACATGTCACTTACAAGAAATTGAACCTGGGTGGGGAGGGTAACAACCATTCCTCCCAACCACCCAAGCTACATCCAATGGACTTCAATTATCTTATTATTATTATCTATTTTTTGTATATATTGGCACATTTGTTGGGGATGAGCCTCCCCAATAGGATGAGGAGATGGAATATGAAGAGGAGAAACTTGCAATACATAAACCTTGCATGCTATGTAGGTCGGATCAGAGAGTCTGACTAGATGTGGGGGATCACCTATGTGGTCTTAAGGTTAGTCATGGAATGGTATCCTCATTGTTTCGAGATATATTATGGGTACCATATCTGTCTATGATATGGACGAATCTGTCTCATGACATGACTTCACTGATTTGTCATATTATCGGTTTCGTCAACATCATCGAGAGGTTGAGGGATCATGCTCATGATTATACTCCATCTGCCTCATCACCAGACTGATCCACATCCTCTACTCCACCACATGTTCCTCCTCCTCCAGATCCTACTTCTTATCCACATGTTTCTGCACCATCCATTGATCCTCTTGCTTCCCCTCCACATGTGTCTTCACCATCCATGTTTGATCCTCCTCCTCCTCCTTCCCCTCCACATGTATCTTCATCATCCACCTATCCTCCTACACCTTTCCCTCCACATTGTCTACACCATCCATGTCTGTTTCTCCTCCTCCACTTGTTTCACCATCTAATGGTCCTTGTCCTTCTCCTCCACATGTGTCATCATCCATCAATCCTCCTCTTCCTCCTCCTCCACATGTGTCACAAGATTTTGATGCTTTCGACATTACGTTCACATCAAGTACTGCTGCATAGGTTGATCTTGATGGAGACACATATGATGGTGTACTTTTGTCATTTCTTTCTGACATAGGGATTGATAGACCCTCTACCTCTAGTAGCAGAGACATTGATGCATCAAGCTCTGGTGGTGGACTTAGCTAGTTGTGGTATTGATTGGCATGTATATTGATTGTTTTATATTCAACTTGAGAAGTATATATGACATGTTTATTGCATATTTTGTTGAGACGTGTGTTTGAAATATATATTGATACATGTATATCGCTCATGTATATTATGTTTTTTTTTATATAATGTTGTGGTTGTTGTTGTTTAATTTAAAAAATGTGTTATGAGTATGCTAATGATTAACATTATTAATGATTTCTCTATTTATAAATTAAATTTTAGATGTATCACTCATTTAAATTTACAGTTGCCATATAATGTTTAACTTTACTTTTATGAAATTGTTTAATTTGGTTTGTGATTGCAAAAAGTTATAACGATTAGTGCCATATAATGTCTAACACTTCTTCAAGGTGAATTATTTGTTGTCCATCAAGATACAATATGTTGATTAAACATGTTTAGAAACAAAAATACTTAAATATGCTAAGATTCAAATAATTATGCATTTTTCACATATTGTAATAATAACATTATAATATAATTATTCACTGATAATAATGATGATGATGTTATAATAATGTTATTTTTAAAATTTTTATTATTATATTTTATTTTTTTCAAAGATTTTATTAATTTATATCATCCAACTATTATAATATATGAAATTTATTTAATTTAATTTAAAATATTAAATATAAAGAATAATAATAAATTTTGATCTATACACTTTCAATGAAATGATTTCACAATTTTTTACTCTATTACTAACTTTATGAATCTTCTAATTAAAAAAGTATGTAAAAATATGTAAGTATTAGTTGAATCTTCTATTAAAAAGTATGTAAGTATTAGTTGAATATTCTATTAAAAAAAATATGCTAAGTAATGTATTCAGTTGATTTTGTATTAAAATGTATGCAAATATTGGATTTGGTTATTGAATGAAAAAATCAATTTGAATAGTTATTCATATGATTTTTTTATTTTATTTTATCGATTTTCATGATAAAGTTATAAAAATTATTCACTAAATTTATAGTAGTTACATTTAATAAATTTTATTATTTAAAAATTATAATTAATTAAATGTATTTAATTAAATTTAAATTTTTAAATATGAAAATGAATTCATTAATAATAATGATTTTCAATCTTTGGATTCCATTACAGGCTAAACTTCATGATTTGTCTTGTTTTCTTCTAAAAATAATTTGCTAATTTCTATTTTTTTTAATTATTCACCCAAATTCTAATATGGGATAAAATTATTTTACTAGATATAAGAATATAACCAAACATTTTGTAATTAGTGTTTTAAGAATCAATAAAATTGACAAAGGTTTCTATACTTTTAGATAAGTATGGATCCTTAAAATTTTCCTTAATTGTGACTAGGATCTAAAAAAATGCTCTTTTAGAATTTCCATGTCTTTCCTATATTAACACTTATTTCAAGGAGAATGTAAAAATAATAATTAATATAAGTTTTATATGATCAGGAAACTAAAGGATGGAGTGGAATAGGTGAAGGCCACGATAGTGACACTAGTTAAGGTTGGGAATGGCATTAAAGTTGGTAATGCCAACATCACAAATGTGATCCCATAACTCGTAGATGTTGCACTCGGTTATTTTGTTGGAATTGTCCATCAAAGTAAGTATATATTTATTTTAATTTTAATTTTTTCAAATAATAAAAAAATTTAGGTTTGATTTTTTAATATCATCATTTTTTTAAATAAAATATAATTTAAATAAATATGTACTATTGTATTATATGAATACGTCACCAAATTTCTGATATCAAAGGTTAACATAAACACAAGTTCCCCTGGATGGGGTGCCAGGGAAAAACAAGTCATCGGAGGATGAGCCCATTCACCACGCAAACAATTAGCCACGTCCACACCTACCAAAAATGTATAACCTTTTTGTTGGCGCTAACTCCAACCTGGTAGATGGGGTATTCAATAAGAATTAACAACGATTATCGCGGTAACGACGCCTCAGTTAACCGACCCTTGGTTCACATGTGCCAATGCACTAGGAAGTGACGGGGGAGGTACGACAGATGTATGGTGACAAGAAAGATATCCCAAAGGTAGACCAACATAGTAATGCAATAGTTAAATTTGAAGGGATAAGGTACACCAACCCCAATGGTTAATATCACTATGCCTATACACACTAGAAACATGAAAATCGAGGAAATTATGGCGCGAGGGTCATTTGTATCTCTCATAATTAGAAGGTAGGGAATGAATTCAAGGAGGTAGGAGGCTTGTAAAGAGCTAGTAGGGGAACGACGTAAACACATGAAAATAAGCAGGTCATCACCCACCCTTCTTTGGCTCCACCTTAGATTAGCTTTCAACACCAATGTCGATGACATGATGCTTCCTTGTTGTGGTATCGTCGAGGCTATAGAAGAGGGGGAGGTTCTAATGTAAATCCCTCCTCAAGCACAAGTAGAGGCCGTACTCTAAGCACCCATGTGAAACAAGAATTGCATGCAAAAACAACCATATTTCAGGAATTTACCTTGCCCCACATCCAAGAATTATTGACAAAGGTGGAAGTAAAGATTCGTCTGGAGAGAACTTTGACTCCGACGCAAGAAGTTAATGAAGGCATCATCACATGGATGTTGGATGGAAGTTTGTGAGGATGAGAATCAAAATACTGGAAAACAATGGAGTTGTACTAGCATATAAAATTGCTCTTGGGTAAGATGACACAGACTCGTGAGGATGTGCAAAGTACCATTCAACTTCAATTGGACGAATTTCATCTGCTCGGGCATGAAGTCTTGTCTCATCTCCCTTCCACCAGTTCAACCTCGACAAACACAACAATCCAGACAGGCATGCCAACAACACCAATTCCTCCTCAGGAGCCTCAAGATTCTCCTCCTCCTGGCTAATCAATATGATTTGTCTTTTATATTTTGGTATAATGAGATGCAACAATAACTATGTTTTTACTGTTAGTAGAACTAATAACTATGTATATTTTTAATATCTAGAAAGACAGAGGATAGAGAAAACCTTGTCATAGATTGTTTGGACTGAAGATCTTTTTCTTTGTTGTTGGTCTGGTTTCCCCAGTGGCAGATCATTAGTTAAAGATTTTTTGTATTAATTTCAACAGTTAAGATAATATAATTTTCTCTGTCTATTTACGAAAAAAAGAGTTAATACAATACAACATAATTTTTTTATAATAAACAATAAATATGACAATAAAAATATATCAAAACTACATCTTGTTCTTGTACTATTTAATCTATTTTCAATATGGTGGTTTTAAATGGTTGTTAAATTTTCATATCCAATATTATAAAATGAAGAAAAAACAAACATAATTGGATATTATAGATACATATAATGAAAAATTAACACATCCACAATATAAATTTTGAAACAAAGCATTTACATATCAGTCTCTGTTGCCATCACCATGATTATCTTCCTCGCTTAGAATTATAACATTGTTGTTCTAAAAAATATGCTTAGATCTCATATCATGCTAGAATGATTGCATGGGTTCTCAACTCAATTGCTACCATAGATTTAAACTTCAATCGTCACAAGATCAAACCTCTTTTTAATTTCCTTCAATTTCTCTTCACAAATCAACAACTCGTCACATTGATTTGACACCATTTTTAATATGTGCTTTTAATGATTATAAAATATTAAATTCGTCCAACCTAATAGCTCCTAAAATTATCTCTTCACAAATTTCTTATAGCATTGTTAATATGGGCTTATCCCCAAAACCTAGTATTGAAGGCACTTCTTTATTAAAAACTATCATATAGGCTTTTATATGAACTAAAATATGAAGCTTGATTTGTTGTGTAATTATTTTAATTTAAACTTTAAAAAATGTATTTTCATATTGAATACATTATATGTATTAAATCTCATAATTGTACCCATTTACAACCTTGCTCCAACCTCTTTGTTAGCAAGAGTGTTTATGTTTTTCAAGTAGCGATATCTATAATCATTATTAGTCCCTGTCTCTAGCTAGGGACTATATCTTTCACTTGGTAGTCAACTATCGTTGACTGCCTATTAACCCGTGCTTTTTGTGACAATACTTGGTAAATTTTGTATCTTTTTTACAAGTTTTCCCACGGTGTGGATTATTTTTTAATATATATATATATATATATATATATATATATATATATATATATATATATATATATATATATATATATATATATATATATATATATATATATATATATATATATATATAAATTAGTTTTAACAAGTTTTCCCATCTTGCAACTAAGTTGACATTTCCATCCTTGACAATGCTGCCAGAACCCTCATTGTCTTTCCATCTCTTCATCCCTTGGAAAGTGCTTGGCTTTGCACCTGGCTCATTACATTCACCATGCGACCACCTGGTAAGATATATGTCTACATCTATATCTCTATATCTCTATCAGTTTGCCTTTTTTCCAAGCCAAAAGCTCAATGCTCAGCGCATCACCTTCCAATGAAATTTTCAAAAATTTCAAACCAAATCCATTCATCCCAAAAGACAATGAAAGTCACAAAAATTTCATAGTTATGAGCATTACCTGCTCATACACCTGCTCTTTCTCCCTGGTGTAACTGACTTGGAGGAGGCTGGGTGAATCCTGATGCCCGCAACAACGGGTAGAAAGCAGATGCAGAGAAGCATTGAAGCACCTCCCTTTCTCCCAGCCAATGCACCTCTAGATTTACTACACACATATACATATATTTCTACTAATGTGTATTCTTAATAATTTCATTTTGATTTCAAAAGTACTTTATCATGAATGCATAAATACATACAAGAGGATCTTGTTACAATAATAGGGCTCTGCACAACATGTTTTCCATCACTCGAAAGAAGTTGCAGAAATATCATTTTTGAATTTCTTGGGAGAAGTTTCAGAGGCTTGGCACTGATGCTCAACATGTAGCTCAACTTCTCATTTTATTTGTAAACCTCATCTTCCTTGACTTGTCTTTCATCGATACCCCTCTTGGAGCAATCACCATAACCCTGTAATTTGACATGTGTGGACCGACATCTGTGACCGTTTTGGTGAAGAATTTCGATAGGTTAGAAGCCCAGTTCTGATCGAAATCCTTGGAAAATGAAGGATACACATCGATTTTATGGTTGCAGGGCTCCAGTCCAGATGAGCTCCCTTGGGAAACATAACAACCCCACTAACATGAGGGCAAGCCATCGAGGTTCCAAATATTATGTTGAAATTTGTTCGCCTTTGTTCGAACAAGAGCCCTGAAGGACTGACAATGTCTGTCCAAGCAACCAGAATGTTCACACTTAGGGATATGATGTCGGATTTCAGAATATCAAAGTCTCTGGATTGGGCCCTTTGACAAAAAATGAAGCCACGACGGGAGCAGTCTTGACCCCCAATTTGTTGCCATGGAATGTTATGGCAACGATGGGGTTTTGTTTTGACAAAATGTAACGATGGATCAAATCCCCAACAATGCTTACCACTACAACTGCAGGTGACAGATGGGGATACAAAATGATCCCTTCACCATAAGAGGTTGTGTTATATAGTATAATTTCCACACCTCTGACTTCCTTGACCACAAACCCCTTCACCACCCTCAGGTTATTCTCACGCTCACACAACACATGTCTCTGGATTGGGCCCTCTGACAAAAAATTAAGCCATGATGGGCGCATGATTGACCCCAAATTTGGTGTCGTGGAATGTTATGGAAGCGATGGGGTTTTCTTTTGATAAAATGTAATGACAGATCGAATCCCTAGCAATGCTTCCCACTGTAGATGCAGGCGACAGATGGGGATCGACAATGAGCCGTTCACCATCATAGGTTGTGTTTCATAGCATCATTCCCACACCTCGGCTTTCTTGACCAAGGACCCCTTCGTCACCCTCGGGTTATTCCCACGCTCACACAACACAATATTTCCTTTAGCAACCAAAATGATAAAGAAATGAACTCTATTCAAAACAAGTTATCACATGAATTTATGGAGTGGTATAGGTAAGAAAGATTGGCTTGAGCCCCTGCACAATGTTCTTTCTCCTTTCTTGGAATCCATTCGTAAGTTCAAACTGTGACCAACACATGTAAACAACATTTCTACTGGAGTGTTTACACATATGTTGGCCCCTCCATTCCTAGTCTTCTGTTTTCCTTGCCTTTTTTACAAGTTGCTCTGACAGAACTCCGGGTGGCATCCTCTCGTGCATATCATGAAATTATATTTGTACGTGGCAACATTTTACCTTTATCAAATGAAATATTTTGATTAAGTCACATTTCAAAAAATTATTGATATGCAATTATTTAATATTTCCATAATTTATTAAAAATATCCCCTTGCATTCTTATGTATTCTTCTTATTTTGAATCAAGGAAATAGAATGAGAAATGGGTGAGTTAATAACAAATCTGAAATGACATGGAAGGAGAGACCATAGGTGAGCATGCTTCGTGTGTGAAGGGCAATGTTCAAGTTATTGCAGCGCAACTCCCTCTATTACAATAAATGTTGTTTATGTTCGTGCATTGCAAGGTTGCAAAGCTACAAAAATATTTGTAATAAACATTACATTAGACTTTTTTAGATACTAAGCCTTACAAATTAACATAAAAGCATCCATCCCCATTAGCCGACGACCCAAATAGATAACCAAATGCATTTTATTAAAAAATCATCACAGATGAGTCTCATAGATTTTGTTTTCTCCCTTCATATATCATCGCAAAGGTGATTCTCATAGATTTTGTATAGTTCTAGTATAACATATTTTACCATATTTGTAATTGGAAATCATTTAGATGTAGACTTTAGGTAAATAATTAACTTTACAAAGATGTAACTTTATGTTCCATTTCCAATAACTCTTGAGGAACTTCCTAAAAAATATGTTTTGTTTCTATAGTGCACTTGAGAGTAGATGTCTCCATATTGCACTCGAGAGCAGGGTGTAAGGATGCATGAGCCATTCAAGAGAAAAAAGGAGTGTAAAGCTATGATAAGATTTTGTTCTAATGTATTCTTTTGCTTACCTGAAAATTCTTGGAGCAACATTTCCAAATGTGTTTCATTTATAACTTGTGAATTAGACAAACAATATCAGTTGTCCACTAACATTGCCTATATTGAAAAAATTAAACAATGAAGCTAAGTACATACACATTGAGTGAATTACGTTCACTGGTTGTCATCCCAAGTAATCTTTTTGTTGTTCTAATTCCCCCCTCTCGAACAAAGCATCGTGATATATCTATGCCACAAGAATTTAGTCTTTGGGGTTCTTTCTAGTTGTCTCTTCACTCTATATAGCCTTTAACACAATGCAACTATCCTTGTGTTCAGGAATTACATTGTAATCAATCAACAACTCATTATTCACATGAAGGATGTAGTATAACAAACACTTTTTTAATCCCTGCGTCAACTCATCGCATTTCATAGCACCTAAGGTAGAAAGTGTCAACCTGAGGCAGGGACTTGCTTCTTTTGCAGCTCTTCTTGTTTAATCTATTTTTCATATACCATGATCAATTCCACTCACCATGGCATACATCATTATCTAATAAAATTATAAATGGCATGGAAGTAAAGTGTGTCCTCTCATCCCAAAGAAGGAGGCATGACATTCTCACACCTCACGATAGGCTTCTTATTTATCCAATTTCTCCATCTTCAGGTAAAGAACTTACATGCCTAATCCTAGGATACCAAATTTAATAGAGGATATATGGTTTCTCACTCCCACCTCTTTGCATCTTTTAGGGCCTCCATGCCATAAATTGTATGTAGTTGTTCCAAGCACCACTTACGAACCATTAGCCAAGAATGAAATTATATGGAATTGGATCCTAAATGTTCAAATGAAACAATGGCCCATCTCTCAATAGCCAACCATGGTGTTAAAAATCTTGCTATGGTGACTACATATCCCTCTTGTTGGACATATATTACCTATGTAGGAAATGCGTGATCACTTGGGGCCTTGGGTATGGCCCATGAACCCCAAAGGAAAATATATTGTCCTAAGGCTATGGGTGTTGACCTTTTTCTATCAATTGCATTGTGAGAACCATAATTGGTCTTCCAAACATGAAAATTGGAACCATATACCACTCACATGTTAAATATTCTCTTTTCAAGGCCTATGTGGTGGTTGATGGCCCCATAAATTGGCAATGATCCTCAGAGACATATGTTTTGGTATAAGAACTTGGATTTCTCAATAGAGCCATGTCCTAGGCACTAAGAACGATTCCTTGTGTTCTAAACCTAAAAATAGCCACCATATCCCACTTGCATGCCAAAGGCTCCCTATAGAGGGCCTATGTGGTGATTTGGGGGCTAGTATATGGACCATGACCTCCAAAGGTATTTATGTCATGGCATGAGATATTGTATTTAGACCTATACCATGGTAGGGTCCTTGAAAACTATCCATAGTAATATAATATTCGAAATGGTGACCATATCTCACATGTGTGCATTAAAGAATCCCTACATAGACCCTAAGTGGTGGTTTAGGGAACCATACATGGACAATGAGCCCTCAGAGAGAAACAATATGGTCTTAGACCCTGAATTTAGAAATGTAACATGTATTAGGCCATGAGAACCATAATTAGTGTTATAAATTTAGATATGGCCCCTTTATCTTGCTTATAGGCCCAAGTTTCCCTATAAAAGGCCTATGTGATGGATAAGGCCCTTTACATGGTCGATGAGCCATAGAGGAAAATCTAATGCAACAAGATTCTCTATTTTGATCCTAGCCTATGTTTTGGGCTTTGAGAACCATATTATTGTGTCAAACCTCAAAATGAGTAGCATATCTTACTCACGTGCCAAAGAATCCTTATGGAGAGCATACTATCCTACTCACAACCACCTATAGCCCCCATATTATTCTATAAACTAGCATAAATGTTTGTCCCAACTACTAGCATCTCTTGATTTTTGTGTAATTTAAATCTAAGCATACTCATAATATTAATAGGTTATGTTCCTTTAATTACCACATGATTCTCCTTAGAGCTTCCAACCAATCAATAAGTAAACTAATAAATCCATGTTTAAAAATAAAACTATAAACATATTCAAAACTTAACCATTCTTTTTAGTAGCATGTTTTAGGAATTCCTTTCATTATTAGTCCCTGCCAAAGGCTTGGGACTATAGTAATGAGTTCATCATTGACCAGGTATTATTTTCATTTGACTTTAATTTTTTTTTATATTTCCTAAGTTTTACATAACAATTTGTATTTTTTTAATTAAATAATAAAATTAATATTGTTTATCTTTATTCTTATTGGATATAAACTTGGGAGTCTTATTGCAAATGCGACCACATGTTCTTGTATATTTGGACGATTAGACATGAAAATTAAATAGTTTGTCAATTCTGATACTTCAACACGACAGATAGATTGGATAACGATCGATTTAATTATCATGATGCAGAATGGTGGAATAACACAAGGAAGTTTTGTAAATGTCGCCACGTAATCCTCCATTGAAGCACAACTTTCAAATCATATTGCAAAACTGTATATATGCATTAAAATATATGCCATAACCAGTTACTCTTAATACTGGCACCAAAATATATGCATTAACCATGCTGCTTCTTCAATGAAATATATGCATTAACCAATTACTCTTAATATCGACACCGAAAAATCATTTTCTTTTGCCAGTATTGTACATAGGGAAGAACGTTAAGGGAATCGTTTTCACTGACATGATATTTTCTGAAATGTTATTTCCAAATGAAAATGCCATAACTAACGTTCACATTGTTTTTTCCTTATTCTAAGTGATGTGGTAGAGATATGCTGAAACTTGTCTCAGATTGTAATTTTTAAATCTACTTTATACAGTGTGCTCAAATTGATTTATTTATATTTCTATTTGTTTTTTTCTATTTAGGCAGGGACTAAACTACCTTGTAACCTTGTTAATAGGAACAATCGAGTAATCAAGTTTACTCTAATAAATATTTGAATTTAATAACATTAAATTAGATAGTCAATTCAATAAAACTTCCATCACATATTACACTCAAAAGATGAACTTGAAAATTACTATCCTTTCTATCTTTATCAAGTTGAAAAATATAATAATATATGGTAGTAGTTGCAATAATGTCTATGAAAGAAAAAACTTTTAGTTTGAGTGGGCCTAATGGTTAAGAACATGTGTTTCCTCTTAAGAGGTCACAGGTTCAAATCCAGAGGGGGGTAGGGTATGTATACCTTCGTAGACTTTACCAGTCAAATCGTTGGGAGGAGGGGGGTCCCTTGTCCCATAAACAAGGGAGTCTCATACACCAATTTGGTGTGCTGGCTTGGCCATGACCTTAAAAATAGATTATTATTTATTATTATTATAATCTTAATATGTAAAATTATACTAACATAATTTAAACATATTTTCCTCACCTTTCAACCTTATTATATATATATTATCATAGCTTAAACATATTTTCATTACCTTTCCACCTTATTTAAACTAAATATGTATTGTATCTATTAATTAATTATCTAAACAAGAAATATTAGTTTTAAACATACTATATTGACTTTACTCTTTTCACATGCTATACTAACAAGGTGAAATTGATAATTACTACATTCACTATTTGCAAATCTAATTGTATATTTTACTCGTTTAAATTAGACTTTGTCAAAACTTATTTACTCGTTTAGATTAGACTGTGTCAAATTATTGGTGAATCTCTGGAATCTTAAAATAAAAAAGATATTGGAATACATCCTTATCTCATTTTCCAAAATCTTTTAAACTATTTTTATTAATATAGATGTTGTGCCTTACTACCTACTGATTATCTAAACAAGATATATTGAATTTAGATTATGCCATGTTGAATTTATTTCAGAAGTAATGATTGGTTTGTATTAAGATTACAACTTCCTTTCTAGTAGCCTTTTTAGGAGAAGAGTGTTGTCTATAATGATTAAGACTGTGAAATTTACAATATGGCATCCTTTGAAGTGCGTAACTTGTTTATCAAGGAGATTGATTTCAAGAGTATTTCATCTCCCAATAATTATTTATTATTTAATGTTGGGAGGACTATAGTAGAACTAAAAGCAACAAGTGTTGTTGAGTAGCTTAGTCTCTGCCACAATTTTTTGTTATGTTAAATTGGTCTTAATTCTTCGTGATGACAATGTTGATATTTGCAATTACTGTGTTTTTATCCCTTGCATAGACTATGCCACCTCACCCTCTTTTAGTGCATGCATCAACTCTATTAACGCTAAGCGTTGCTTCAACCCTTATCATTCCTCATCGAACGAAAACCATTGCACTAAAAGAGACCATCTCCTTGGGAATAAGATCTACAAATAACAAGACCGAATCGATAGAAGAATAGAGGTTCAAGGTGCTTAGGCCATTTGAAAGGATGGGAACGACACATGTTTCTTTCAACGAATATCCACGAACAATCCACTTCCACCGGGGGGAATGTATCCAAAGCGGTCTGGAGACTGATAATCCGTGGGAAGCTTTGCCAATTCCAATGCCAATGCTAACGAAAAGTGATGCTAAAGGAAATGCAGACCATTTTTTTGGGTGGAAGGAAGTATGAAACATTTTCTCGGTGGGTTCTTGTTCAAACTATGAACATCAACCTCAAGAATTTCAAATTCTCAAGGAGGAAAAACAGGGATTACAAGGAGCCCTTTGCATATAGGTCCATTCCATTATGTCCAGGTTCTTGGAATTCAATTTTAGAGGTTGTCAAGTCAAAAATCATAAAAGATTTACCTCGCCCAACTGCTATTGAAATGATTAAGCTCGTCGTGCTGCCTTGGAATTTATAAATGCTTTGATAGCCTCACAGAACATGGATTTAAAGCTTGTTGCTGGGAAGCATGAATGTTGAGGAGGGTAGGTATGACTTCTACAATCAACCCTGGTCCATTCAACTTCTCTGTTTCAATTTGCATAGGATTGTCATTGCATGGTATGTGCAGGCATATTATAATTCTGTAACAAATATAAAAAAAAATTGAAATGGTGCTAGGATAAAGTGGGTAATAAAATTATTTCAAAGCTTAATCTAGATTAAAATTTGTTTGTCGGATTGAAGATGCAATCACTCATAAGCTAACAAGAGGGAATTTTTGAAAAATTAGAATGTTTTCTTTTTACTTTGTTCATCATGGATTGTTTTTATACTTTGTTCACCATGGATTGTTCGTAAGATTGAAGATGCAATCACTCATAAGATAACAAGAGGGAATTTATGAAAACTTAGAATAAAAAACTTTGTTTGTAGGATTGAAGATGCAATCACTCATAAGCTTGCAAGAGGGAATTTTTGAAAACATGGAATGCTTGCTTCTTGTTCTTCTACTTTGTTCACCATGAAAAACTCAACTTTGATTTCAAAGCTAAATTCATTCTTTTGATAAAGAGAAAATAGAGACAACGCTTTGATGAATGAATTACTTACAATTGTACAATTGGTCTTTGATTAAATGACTGACACTCAATGACCTATAGTTTTACAGTTGCATAACATATGGTTCCAGCGATAGGTGGCTTGGCATTTTCTCTAGTGTGCCAATATGGCTTTGCTGCTTTTCTCCTCCAAGTGAGTAATCCAAATTTGAAAATTTGGTTTTGACACCAAGGTCATGAGGCCCTATTATGATGCGGTGTTGTCAAGGCCATGGAGAGGTGGTGGGCGGTGGTTGCATAGTTATTTAAGAAGGGCTATTGTCAAGGCCGTAGAGAGGCTCAATACTCGGCTGCATAATTATTTAAAGCTGGGTGTTGTCAAGGCCATGGAGAGGTTCAATACTTAAATCCTTCACGGACTTGTTTTGATGGCGCTCCACTGCAGCCATTGCAACATCTGACAAAATGATCATTTGCAATGAGTTAGTATATTTAAATACTTTCAAAATAAAGTTACATAAAGTATAGGCTATCTTTAGTATATTTGAAGACTCTAGATACGATGCATAAAATTTGTTAACCAATACTATTAGTTATAAAAGAAAATTTAAATATTAAAAAAAAATTAATTTGTATGTTTTATGTACAACATTGGAAAATTGGAAAATATTTTTAGTCAATCATTAACTAATTGATGGTCAACTGTAAATCGATTGCTAGAGTCATCGCCTTCGACACAGATATTTCCAGGCCAATGTTAATGTGATTTTTCCTAGCGATTGGGCAAATAGCGATGTTGATATTCTTTCCATGAATAATCCCATTAATTTTTAATAAGGGATCCACATATTTTTTATAAGTAGAGGGAAATCTTCCTTGTTTTTCACCACAAAACTCCATATATATATATACTTTTTTTTTTAAATATTAATTTTTTATATATATTTATATTAATTTTATTTTATATTTATACATGTATATATAGTAAATATAAAATGAAATTCAGATGTCCCCTCTTTCTTGAAGCCTCCGAAACCATAACCCATCTCTTCCTAGAATGCAACTTTTCCCTTCAACTCTGGAGCCTTATATATCTTCCTCTACCAAACATCTCCCCCCTTCCCGATAGCTGGAGCACTCTTCTTACTCATTGGAAACAAAGATATTCTGGTAGTTTCAAAAATAAAAAGGGTTTCACCCTCCTTTGGAAACAAGTCCCTAAATTTGTCACTTGGGAGATATGGCTAGCTCGTAACTAGGCTATCTTTCGTGGCAAGTCTCCCTCAGTCAACAACTCCTTTGCAAAGATATGTGGTATAACTTCTTAAGTTTTCAGAAATAAAGCAACAGATATTGATCCCCCAGGTATCTTGGACTCAAGTGAAGAAGGTTGGTTTAATTATATCCGAGGACCAATGAAGAACAAAACAACATCCCAAGTACAAGCCTCCAGGTAATCATATTGGCAATTGCGCCTCGATGATAGTAGCTTCTTAGCCTGGCAGAGCCAACAACATTCCCACCTTCTTTTCTTTGATGGTGCAGCAACTGGAAACCCAAGGGTGGAAGGTGCCCGGGGGGGGGGTTCATTTATGATTCCGAGGGAAATAAGTTAATCGATTATTCTTGGGGTCTTGGAAAAACAACAAACAACAAAGCATAATTCTTAGCAGCTTACATGGGACTCAATCTTGCCCGAGATTGACACCTACAATCTCTAATAGTCTTGGGCGATTCCGAAATTGTCATCAAAGAATTGAGAGGGATATCCAATTCGACAAAAGCTCCGCTCAAAAGCATATCAGTGGTTATAAATTCTCTAAAGAAAATATTTGTGCGTCTAAGTTTTTTCCACGTTCTCTGAAAACAAAATACGGAGGCTGACAAAATGGCCAAAGAGGCTAAAAGCCTAGAACAGAGTAACCTCCTCGCCAATAAAATCCATTCCAATGTTTGGCTTCCCTAAGCATTTATGTTCCTTAGTCCTCCTCGCACTTATAGGAATTAACCACGCCACTCCCCCCCCCTCCCCATTCACCTCTCCATATTTCTAGGTTCACACCTACTTTAGCATCCCACGTCACTCTCCACTCCCTCACCCACACCTTCGGTACTGCTCCTCTCCCCCTTTTTGTCTTGTCCTCCCCTCCTCCTGGCCCCATATTTCCTTCACATGCCACGTACCTTCGCTCCCATACCACACCTCATCACTTTTCACTTCTGAGCACTTAAACTCTGCCTCCGGACGTCCATCTGTGTACTTCCCCTCGCGGCAACCCAGGGACCGTCTCACTCTTCTCTGATTGCTCACTCGATGAAAATCATGAGGCCTCTTTATAATGGCCTATGTAGGCCTTCTTCCAACATTCAATTGCAACCCCTCTCTTTCGTTATTCAATTTCACCCTTGCACTTCTGAGCTCCCGGATCCCACCTTTCTTTTTATTCCCTTGCCCTGCGCTTACCTCGATCACCTTATCAGCATGCACCAGAGCACTATCAACAACCGAGATCCTTGCTCTTGTCCGTCCTGTGCGTTGGACGAAATTCGAGGACAATTTCAAGAATTACAGGAAGAGTGCAAGCAAATTGAAGGCCGATCGGACACTCAACACAAAGAGTTGCAGCAAGAAAGCCATTCAATTCAAGAAAATGTGGTCGAGATGCAACGCCAAATGCAAAGAATGGAATTCATACATAATCAAGAATTAGCCATTGCCATGAGTGGCATAAACCGCAACACATGGCAGATTGAAGAGTTAAATCAGCGGCCTGCCAATCCTCAACACCCTCCACACTCAGCTAGTATAGACGAATCCTGGATCCCTTCCACCTCCCACTCGGTGGCCAATAGTAATCAACACGTCTCAATTCCCCCCGGATTCTCAGGCCTGGCCTGGGATGGAGCAGCTCAAGCGCAACAACATGAAGACGCAACCCAAGCTGAAGAAAATAGAGCGCCACAGTGAGATGAAGCTGGCCCCTCCCACTCAAAATCAAGGTTTATATGAAGTGTAAATATAAATTTTCCTTCACAGTTTTGTAGCCATTTTTACATGGCAACTATGTAGTGTCTACAACATAAAGACACTGTTTACTTCTGGTTTTGGCAAGAAAGACTGTAATCACAACATAAGTTGGATGATAGAACCACTAGCATCTACTTTTTGTAATGATCGCCTTTTTTTGATAAATATATAAATAACCGTTTTTGTTAATATATATATATATATATATATATATATATATAAATGAAATTAATTAATGGAATTTTAATGATGGACGGATGGCCATGACTTTACAAGAGTCGTTATTGGTGGTCAAAAGTTGGGAGGTAGGGACAGGGATGGGACAGGTCTGTCAGAGGTGTCAGGGTCTGTGGAATGGTATCTGTGAGGCATGTGCGAGGGTCTGAGCGTGGATTGCGGAGTGGCGAGGACGTGGATTGGGTGATGTCATGGGTGGGCATGTGGGGAATGGGGGCAACAGAAGTGGGGGGGATGGAGTGGATGTGTGTAAGGGNGGACGTGGATTGGGTGATGTCATGGGTGGGCATGTGGGGAATGGGGGCAGCAGAAGTGGGGGGGATGGAGTGGATGTGTGTAAGGGTCAGCGGGTTACGTGGGTCAGAGAGGGGGGGACAGGGGAAGGTTAGGTAGGAAGGGGTGAAACAGAACAGGGGGTGAGGGGAGGGCTGCGAAAGAGGGAGGGAGTGGAAAGGGGTTATGGGGAGGGAATAGAGAAGGGGAATAGGGAAAAGGGTGGGTTACGGGAACAGGAAAAGGGGAATGGGGGAGGGTTTGCGGGTCATGGGATTGGGGAAGGGATGGACAGGGGGTATGGGTTGTGGGTGCAGTGTATGGGAGTGGGAGTTCGCGGGACTGATGTTTGCGGGAGTGGGAGACATGGCCTGTGGGGGTTGTGAAGGAGTGTGAGCGGTCGAGTAGTGATTTATATATATATTAATTTATGTGTTTTTTTTTTTAATTTCTTTGCAGCGGATTAGTTTTTTTCTTCAATTTTCTTTGGCAGTGGAATGTTTCTTCAAATGGCCAAAGGCCAGGTTTTGGTTAACAACCGAAGTTTCAAGAACTTGAAAATTTGAGTGGCCAAAGGTCTACAGTGACGTTGTCAAGAGCAAAAAACATTTGACCACAGGTTTGGCAGCCAAAGGCTGGAATCAGACTTGCTCTGATACCAAATGAGATGAACAAAGTTCGTCACAGACAAATAATCCAAAATATCTGGAATATGGTAATCAAATCCATATGGACAAATATATATGTAATAAGAATGAATAGTAAGATGATTTACAATTGAGAATGAGGGCTCGTTTATATACCCACACAGGGGTGCCCTTAACCAATAGTCATGTCCTTTGAGACATGACCTTTCATTATTAATAATTATTATTTATTAATTAATTATTATGTTATGAATATTTATGTATGTATATTTATGTTCATAACAGTATTGGTGAATTGTCTCAGTATATCGTCCATCATCCTCATGAAAGTGGTTGGAGCATTTGTCAAACAAAAGGGCATGACCAACCATTCAAAAATACCTTCCTTTGACTTGAAGGTGTTCTTCCATACATCTATCTGTTCTATCGGGACCTGGTGGTAGCCAGACTTTAGTGCAATCTTACTGAAGTATTTGGCCCCTGTGATTTGATCAAGGAGGTCATTGGTTCGAGAAATTGGGTACCGGTTTCTGACTGTAATTTTATTCAGAGCTCGATAATCAATGCAGATTCGCCAAGTTCCATATTTCTTTTGTACCACCATGATTGGTCTCCCGCAAGGTGATGAGCTAGGACAGATGTGCCCCTTGTGGAGCAGTTATTGGATCTATCGCTTGATCTCCTTATTCTCTAACAGAGAGCGATGGTAGACTGGCCCATTGGGCAGTGGTGAGCCAAAGGTAAGATCGATGGGGTGCTTGACTTGACAGTGCAAAGGTACCTCGGTAGGTGAGGAGAAGATATCTGAGTATTCTTCCACGACCTTATCTACTTGCTTCTGCTGTGTGGAGAGGTCAACCGTAGAGACCCTGGATCTGGCTGCAATATTTCGCTCATTCTGATAGAGAATCACAAAGAATACAAACTTCCCCATCTGAGAGATGATCTTCCTGCATTGATTGACATAGATCAAGGAAATAACACTAGGTGGGACTGCCTCGGGTATCTTGTACAATTTCTTGTTCAAAGTAATAATAAAACTGCGAGGCCTAGAATCATGTACAACATGGCATTTCCATAAATATGGTTGGCCCAAAAGAATATTACAAACTTAGAGAGGGGAAAAATCACACAATACCTCATCTTTGAAGGCTTGATGCCGTATGACAGGCTAAATTATTGGCTGACGCGGATGTCGCTTCCTTGGCATATCCATTCGATGGTGTAGGGATGCAGGTGCGGTGTTGTCAACAGGGCGAGTCGCTTGACAACCTCTACTGAGATGAGGTTCTTCTTGATACAACTATAAATGATGAAGTGTAGTGGGGTACCCTTCACCCACATTTGTGAATGAAAAAGCCGCTAGCCTTCCTCTGGCTCGTCTGGTTCACCAGGTTGGAGCTTAGTGGTAGCAATGGTAGCACTCGGTTCTGTGTCAATGATCCGTATCCTCCTTTCTGGTTCTGAATCAGAGTTAGAACCCACATCTAATTCAGAGGCTTTCACCTCATCCACCAACGACTGCTTTGAGTGGAAATCAACAGTATTATGCCAGGGGACCTTATGGAAGTCGCACCACTTCCTGATATCTTTCTTTGCTTGTAGCCTGGACTGGTTTTCATGAGGCGATCCATCTTTTCTTTGACCTTTGTTCTACGGGTTGGGGTCGCCTTTTCCTGGATTTTGTTGTGAAGGGTTCCCAGGCCCAAATTTTTGTGTCTTTTGTTTAAGATTCTACTCGATTTTGACGACATATCGGTAGGCTACGCCCAAGGATGAGATCTCCAGAAACTCCATTTTGGCTTTGATGTATCTATGCAGATTGTCGCGATACTTGAGAACCAAATGTCGCTCAGAATCTTTGATACCCATCTTGGTGCGCAAGGTATGGAAGATATTTGTGAACTTGGGCACTGCTTGGTCTCTTTCCTGTCGAATTGTGGTCCATTTTGTGTACAGGTCGTCATAACTTCCAACAGGGCAATATTGTTCCTTAATAGCATCCTTGAAGGAATCCCAAGTGACCGTGATTGTAAATAATGAGGGTTCCTTTGTTTCCTTTTGCTCACAGAAAGTTTCCCACCAATATTTGACACAAGGAACGCCTTTGAGGAGCACAAAATGAATCTTTCCTGTATTCGAGAAGTTATGGACAAAGAAATACCATTCTAGCAGATTCAACCATTTGTCTACAACATCTGCCTCTATCTGAACTTGAAATATAGCAATATCAAAGTTAATTTGTACCTTGAAGGGGGCGACACCTTCGTTTGAGGAATATGCATCGCCTGTTGGTAGCTGCCAAATGATTTGCATAAAACTATCCACCATCTCGTTCCTCTGTTGCGTAAGGGCTTCCTCGAGAAACATTTTGAAATGATCTCCTGTCTCATTGTCTTTCTTTTCTCCTGCCATGAGAGGTCGCTTGGGCGTGCAAGAGATTTTTTCCTCAAGAGAAACAAGCTCGAGACCCAATTCTTTGTACCTTGACCTCGTTTGGGACATGCATTAAGAACGACAAGGAGAAGACCGCTCTGATACCACTGATCCAAATTTTATGAGCATAACGAAATGAATAAATATTATTATTAAAATATGATTAATAAATAATAACATATATATAGTAAAATTGGTTTATATTCAATAAGGAAATAAGCTTAAATTGTAAAATGCAACATAAAACAAGCTTGCTAGAGTGGTGGTGGCTTATCTCTAAGAAGATATGTGATGGCTCCGCTCATTCACAAGAAGATGAATACAATGAGGCTCTGAAGGAATTTTTAGAATAAAGATGAATTCCAAAACCCTAAACATCCAAAAACCTAACCCTAGGAGATGAAGCGCCAAAAGTCATGTGGGCACCATTGGGGTAAGTTAGTACATCAACTTCTTGGGGTCGTAACTTTTGCATACAATCTTCGTTTTAGGCACACAATAGCCCATTGGAAAGGTCTAATCGAGAAGAAATATTTTAGACTGGCCTAGGTTAGTGCATTTGGTAGTCACTTGGGCCCCAAATCCCCCAAAAACGTAGTTTAGGGTCTCAAAACTACCCCAGAAGTTTGGAACCCAAAAAAATGTCGAAAAATTGCCAAGGTGGAAAACTAATTTTTGAGCCAGTGGAATAGGTGGGTGGACACCGATATCCACTTGGATCAATCATCCCTCCTTAGGAAGCAATGGTCTCCATTTCATTTATTTCCCCCATCAAATGAGGAAATTTCTGCTGAATTTGGCCCCGGGTGAGCCACTTGCCTTGGTGGAGGAGTTGCCCAGCTTTGACAACTTGATAAAGTTGGATCCTTTGTTGGCGATTTCCCTTGACCTGTTTGTCCACAATATGATCACTAGATTCTTGTTTTATACAGTCAGGGTTTAGTTTTGTTGGTGTCAGTGGTTCTTCTACCTCTGAGGTGTCCAATAATGGTGGAAAATAAGGCCAAAGGAGATCCACGTTGAACAATGGGTGCAGGCTAAGGAAAGGATGAATGTTGAGCTCAAAAGAATTATCACACACAACATCAGTGATGGTGTACGAACCATAACATAGTGAGAAATGCTTCTGATGGGGTCCTATAAGGCGTTCTTTCTGCAAGTGCAACCAAACTTTGTCGCCCACCTGAAACTTATGTGGCAGTCGATGTTGATCATGGCATTGCTTGTACTTGTCATTGTACTTATGTAGGATATCCTGAACCTGTTGGTGGATGTGCTGGATCTTCTCGATGAACCAAGTGGCTTTGTCAGCTTCAGTTGGAGCAGGAGATGAGTCAATCGAGGTGACCGCAAGGGGTAGTGCAACATCTATGGGACCCAATGGTTGGAATCCCAACCCCAACTGAAAGGGGTTGTGGTCATTTGAGAAATGTAGGGCTCGATTGTAGCTATGATGGACATTAGGAAGACTCTCATCCCATGTGAGAGGGTGCTTGTAATTATACATGCGCATGATATGCACGATCATTCAATTTATGATCTTAGTTTGGCCATCTGTCTGGTGGTGGAAGGTCATGGATTTGGTGAGCTTGGTGTCCAGTAGTGACCAGAGGCTCGACCAGAATGTGCTGAGAAATTGACTCTCCCGATATGAGACGATGGTTTGTGGGATTACAAAATGTACCCAGACTAATTCAAAGAATAGTTTGGAAGTGGCCTCTGTTGTGATTGTCTTCTTCCAGGTGACCATAATCGCCATCTTATAAAAGTGATCAACTACCACAAAACTCAATCATTTCCCCACTTGGTGGATGGGAGGCTTGACATGTAGTCCATTGAGATGGATTCCCATGGCCTGTCAGGAGTAGGCAGAGGGGTGTATAATCCCTGTTTCTTAGTGGTCGGTTTGGCAATAACACAGGCAATGCAGGACCTGATATACTTGTTGACTTCCTATCGAAGTTTTGATCAGCAGAAATGTTTCTACAACATTTCCACTGTCTTTTTGACGATGAAGTGTCCTGCTACATGAATGTAGTGGGCTTCCCACATCAGCTTCCCTTGCTCACTTGATGGAATGAAAATATGGCCCAGACAACACAACAACCCATCCTGAAGATGGAAATTATTGACAACTGCGTGTGCGCCCAACATTTGGTAGGTGGTGGCGAAGTCCGGGTATGTCTCATAGAGTTGGGGCCATCCATAGGTCTCATGGATGCAAGAGTCTAGCATAGTGGTGAGTGTCGCGACTGATGGTTTGCTGAGGCAATCAACTACATGGTTGGTGCTTCATGTTTAATACTTTATGTTGATGTGGAATTGCTGCAAGTATGTGGACCACTTTTGATGGTGCTTATTCTGCAATTTGCCTTGTGTTTTCATGAAATGCAATGGCTTATGATCAATGTGGATGACTGTCTCCTTCCCAAGAATGTAATGTCTCCACTGGAAGCAGGCTTGCACAATGGAGTACATTTCTTTGTTGTAATTAGGGTACTTACGAACAACATCTGATAGTGTCTCACTATGATAGGCCATGAGGTGGATGTGTTGAGTAATAATGGTGCATACAGCGTAGTCTGAGGCATCTGTCTCGATCTCAAAGGGTTGCTACAAGTCTGGTAATGAAAGTACCGAGGTTGAGAACAAACGCTGCTTCAAATCATCAAACACTTGTTGTTGGGACTGGCCCCACACAAATTTCGCCTTACCACCTCCCCTGGTTATTTGGATGAGGTCCCATGCAATATGGGAGAATCCCAACACGAACCTGCGGTAGAAATTGGAAAGGCCCAAGAAGCTTTGAAGCTCAGTGAGTGTGATTGGGGCTGGAAAATCATGAATGACTTAGATCTTGGATGGATACACATGTACACCATGCTGATCAATGATGTAGCCCAGGTAATGGACCCTGTCCATGTCGAAGGAAAATTTTTCCAAGTTGGCGTATAGCTTGTAATGCTGCAGGGTGTGCAAAACCTGTTGAATATGATGCAAGTGTTCTTCCCAAGTCTTATTGTAAATGAGAATGTCATCCAGATACACCACTACAAAATTATTGGTGAGTGGTCGTAGGATATCTTCCATCATCCTCATGAAATTGGTTGGAGCATTTGTCAAAAAAAAGGGCATGACCAACCATTCAAAAAGACTTTCCTTTGACTTGAATGTGGTCTTCCATACATCTGTTTGTGTTATCAGGACTTGGTGGTAGCCAGAATTTATATCAATATTACTGAAGTATTTGGCCCCCGTGAGCTAATCAAGGAGGTCGTTGATTCGGTGAATCAGGTACCGGTTTCTGAATGTGATTTTATTCAGAGCTCGGTAATCAATGCAGAGTCGCAAGGTTCCATATTTCTTCTGTACCAGCACGATTGGGCTCTTGCAAGGTGATGAGCTAGGATGGATGTGCCCCTTGTGGAAAATTTCTTGGATATGTCGCTTGATCTCCTCATTCTCTAACAGAGAGTGGTGGTAGACTAGCCCATTGGGCAGCAGTGCGTCGGGGGTCAGATTGATAGGGTGCTTGACTTGACAGTACACAGGTACCTCAGTAGGTGAGGAGAAGATATATGAGTATTCTTCCATGAACTTATCTACTTGCTTCTGCTATGTGGAGAGGTCGACTGCGAAGACCCTGGATGTGGCTATGATCTTTCGCTCATTCTGAGAGTGAATCACAAAAAATACAAACTTCCCCATCTGGGATATGACCTTCCTGCATTGCTTGGAAGAGATAAAGGAGATAGCACTAGGTGGGATTGGCTCGGGTATCTTGTACAATTTCTTGTTCAAAGTAATAATAAAACTGCAAGGCCTAGACTCATATACAACATGGAATTTCCATAAATATGGTTGGCCTAAAAGAAAATTACAAACTTCGAGAGGGGAAACATCACACAATACCTCGTCTTTGAAGCGCTTGATGTCATATGACAGGAGACATTGTTGGCTAACACGGATGTCGCTTCCTTTGCGAAGAAATCCAATGGTGTAGGGTTGCAGGTGCGACATTGTCAGCGGGTGAGTCACTTGACAACCTCTTCAAAGACGAGGTTCTTATGGCTACTGCTATCAATTATGAAGTACAACGGGGTACCCTTCACCCACATCTGTGAATGAAAAAGGTGCTCGCCTTCCTCTGGCTCATCTGGTTCACAGGGCTGGAGCTTGGTGGTAGAAACGATAGAACTAAGTTTTGTGTAAATGATCTGTCTCCCCCTTTCTAGTTTTGAATCAGAGTTGGAACCCACATCTGATTCAGAGGCTTTCACCTCAACCACCAATGACTTCTTTGAGCGGCAATCAACAATGTTATGTCAAGGGCTCTTATGAATGTCGCACCACTTCCCTATATATTTCTTTGTCTTTCCGGTGTCCTTCTTTGCTTGTGGCATGGACTGGTTGTCCTGAGGAGGTCCGTCTTTTCTCTGTCCTTTTTTTTGCAGGTTGGGGCTACCTTTTTCTAGATTTTGTTGTGAGGGTTTCCCAGGCCCAAATTGTCACGTCTTTTGTTTGAGCTTCTGCTTGATTTTGACAACATATCAGTAGGTTGCGCCCAAGGATGAGATGTCCAAAAACTCCATTTCGGCCTTGATGTATCTATGAATATCACCGCGATACTTGAGCATGATATTTCTCTCAGAATATTTGATACCGAGCTTGGTGTGCAAGGTATGGAAGATATTTGTGAACTCAGGCACTGCTTGGTCTCTTTCCTGCCGCAGTGTGGTCCATTTTGTGTATAGATCGTCATAACTTCCAATAGGGTAGTATTGTTCATTAATAGTATCCATGAAGGACTCCTAGGTGACTGTGAATGTAAATAATGAGGGTTCCTCTGTTTCCTTTTGCTCGCAGAAAGTTCCCCCCCAATCTTTGACATGGGGAACGACTTTGACGAGTGCAAAACTAATCTTTTCTCTATTCGAGAAGTTATGGACAGAGAAATACACTTCTAGCAAATTCAACCATTTGTCTACAACATATGCATTTATTTGAACTTCAAATATAGGAATATCAAAGTTGATTTGTACCTTGAATGGGGCGACGCCTCCATTTGAGGAAGATGCGTCGCATGTTGGTAGCCGCCGAAGGATTTGCACGAAACTATCCATCATTTCGTTCCTCTGTTGCGTGAGGGATTCCTTAAGAATTTTTTTGAAGGGATCTCATGTCCCATTGTATTTATTTTCTCCCGCTATGAGAGGTCGTTTGGGTGTGCAAGATCTTTTTTCCTCAAGAGAAACAAGAACGAGACCCAATTATTTGTACCCTGACCTCATTGGGGACATGCATTAAGAACGACACGTATTAGACTGCTCTGATACCACCGATCTGAATTTTATGAGCATAATGAAATGCATACATATTGTTATCAAAATATTATTAACACAGAATAACAAATATACAGTAAAACTAATTTCTATTCAATAAGAAAATAAACTGAAACTGTAAAATGTAGCGGGAAACAAGCTTGCTAGAGTGGTGGTGGCTTTTCTCTGAGAAGAGATGTGACGACTGCACTCATTCGCAAGAGGATGAATATAATGAGGCTCTGAAGGAACTTTTACAATAAATATGAATTCCAAAAACCTAACCCTAGGAGATGAAGCGTCAAAAGTCATGTGGGCCCCGTTGGGGTAAGTTAGTACATCAACTTCTCGGAGTCGTAACTTTTTCATATGATCTCCTTTTTAGGCTCATGATAGCTCGTTAAGAAGGTCTAATCGAGAAGAAAGATTTTTCGATTGGCCTAGGTCAATCCATTTAGGGCCTCAAAACGACCCCAAAAAACGTCATTTAGGGCCTCAAAACGACCCCAGAAGTTTGGAACCCGAAAAACTGCCAAGGTGGAAAACTGTTTTTCGAGCCAGTGGAATAGGTGGGTGGCCACTGATATCCACTTGAATCAATCCTCCTTCCTTAGGAATCAATGGTCTCCATTGTGTTGATTTCCCCCATAAAATGAGGAAATTTCTTCTGAATTTGGCCCCGAGTGAGCCACTTGCCTTGGTGCAGGAACTGCTCGGCTTTGACACCTTGATAAAGATGGATCCTTTGTTGGTGAGTTCGCTTGACTTGTTTTTCCACAATATGATCACTGGATGCATGTTGTATGCAGTCAGGGTTGAGCTTTGTCGGTGTTAGCTGTTCTGCTACCTTTGAGGTGTCCAATAATGGTGGAAAATAAGGCCGAAGGAGATCCACGTTGAACACTGGGTGCAAGCCAAGGAAAGGAGGAATGTTGAGCTCAAAATAATTATCACCCACAACCTTGGTGATGGTGTACGACCCATAACAGAGTGGGCGAAGCTTCCAATGGGGTCCTGTAAGGAGTTCTTTCTGCAAGTGCAACCAAACTTTGTCGCCCACCTAAAACTTATGTGGCACCCAATGTTGATCATGGCGCTACTTGTACTTGTCATTGGACTTCTGTAGGATATCCTGAACCTATTAGAGGATGTGCTAGATCCACTCAATGAACTAGGTGGATTTGTTAGCTTTAGTTGGAGCAAGAGATGAGTTGGTCGATGTGATCGCAAGGGGTAGTGCAACATCTATGGGACCCAATGGTTGGAATCCCAACCCCATCTAAAAGGGGTTGTGGTCGGTTGAGCTATGCAAGGCTCGGTTGTAACTATGTTGGACATAGGGAAGACTCTCATCCCTTGTACAAGGGTTCTTGGAATTATACATGCATAGGATATGCACGATCATTCGATTTACGACCTCAGTTTGCCCATCTATATAGGGGTGGAAGGCCATGGATTTGGTGAGATTGGGGTCCAGCAGTGACCAGAGGCTCGGCTAGAATGTGTTGAGAAATCAACTATCCCAATATGAGACAATGGTTTGTGGGATTCCAAAATGTACCCAGACTCGTTCAAATAAGATCTTGGTGGCCTCTGTTGTGATGCTCTTCTTGTAGGCGACCATAATCGCCATCTTAGAAAAGCGATCAACAACCACAAAAACACATTCATTTCCCCACTTGGTGGATGGGAGGCCTAACATGTAGTCCATTGAGATGGATTCCCATGGGCTGTCAAGAGTAGGAAGGGGGGTGTACAGTCCCTGTTTCTTAGTGGTTAGTTTGGCAATAGAACAGGCAGTGCAGGACATGATATACTTGCTGACCTTATGTCGAAGTTTCGGACAACATAAACATTTTTGCAGCATTGCCACTATCTTTTCGACGTTGAAGTGTCCTGACACCCAACTGTAGTGAGCTTCTCAGATCATCTTCACACACTCTCTTGATGGAACACAGTATGGCCAAGACGTCACAACAATCCATCCCAAAGATGGAAATTATCGACAACTACGTTTGCGCCCAACATTTTGTATGTGGTGTCGAAGTCCGGGTCTGTTTCATATAGTTGGGGCCATCCAAAGGTCTCATGGCTGCAAGAGACTAGCACCGTGGTGAGTGTCGTGACTGGCGGTCTTCTGAGGCAATCAGATATGCGGTTGGTGCTTCTTTTTTTATACTTGATGTTCAGGTGGAATTGCAGCAAGTATGTGGACCACTTCTGATGGCGGTCATTCTGCAATTTTCCTTGTGTCTGTATGAAATGAAGTGGCTTGTGATCAGTGTGGATGACTATCTCCTTCCCAAGAATGTAATGTCTCCACTGGTGGTAGGATTGCACAATGGAGTACATATCTTTGTCATAAGTAGGGTAATTACGGACAACATCTGATAGTGTCTCACTATGATAGGCCACGGGGTGGTCGTGCTGAGTAAGAACGACGCCTACAACATAGTCTGAGGCATCTGTCTCGATCTCAAAGGGATGTTGTAGGTCCGGTAGTGAAAGTATTGGGGTTGAGCACAAGCGATGCTTCAAATCATCGAATACTTGTTGTTGGGACTAGTCCCACACAAATTTAAAATTACCACCTCCCTTGGTTATTTGGTTGAGGGCCCATGCAATATGGGAGAATCCCAAGACGAACCTGCGGTAGAAATTGGCAAGGCCCAAGAAGCTCCGAAGCTCAGTGAGTTTAGTTGGGGCTATCCAGTCACACATGACTTGGATCTTGGCTGGATACACATGTACGCCAAGCTGATCAATGATGTAGCGTAGGTAATGGACCCTGTCCATGCCGAAGAAACATTTTTCCAAGTTGGCGTATAGCTTGTGTTGTTGTAGGGTGTGCAGAACCTGTTGAATATGATGCAAGTGTTCTTCCCAAGTCTTGCTGTAAATGAGAATATCATCTAGATACACCACTACATAAGTATTGGTGAATGGTCGTAGGATATCATCCATCATCCTCATGAAAATGGTTGAAGCATTTGTCAAACCAAAGGGCATGACCAACCATTCAAAAAGACCTTCCTTTGACTTGAAGGTGGTCTTCCATGCATATGTTTGTTCTATCGGGACCTGGTGGTAGCCAGACTTCAGATCAATCTTACTGAAGTATTTGGCACCCGTGAGCTGATCAAGGATGTCGTCAATTCAGGGAATCAGGTACCAGTTTCTGACTGTGATTTTATTCAGATCCCAGTAATCAATGAAGAGTTGTCGGGTTCCATCTTTATTATGTAGCAACAAGATTGGGCTCCCGCAAGGTGATGATCTGGGATGGATGTGCCCCTTGTGGAGAAATTCTTGGATCTGCCACTTCATCTCCTCATTCTCTAACAGAGAGTGGTGGTAGACTGGCCCATTGGGCAATGGTGCGCTAGGGGTCATATCGATTGGGTTCTTGACCTGACAGTGTAGTGTCCCCAAGGTCGAGCCCCGATGTAAACTATGATCTGAAAGAGATTGTAAATATGTGTTATAGGCTGGTGAGCCAAGTTTTGTATAAGCCAGTAGGCTTATGTGTTTGATTAGGCCAGAGAGACTAAGGTCTGAAGGCCAAGGGCTTGGATTTTGTATCTATATGTATGCAGCACATCAATAAAATATAAACACCGCCAGGTGCAGACCGACCACGATGAATGAGTGATGG
>ML825748.1:4269-29076 GCA_009831015.1 Picea engelmannii | reverse complement strand
TTGTATGGAGAGGTCGACCATGGAGACCCTGGATGTGGTTGCGATCTTTCACTCATTCTGAGAGCGAATCACAAAGACTACAAACTTCCCCATCCGAGAGAATACCTTCCTGCACTGCTTGGCAGAAATAAAGGAAATAGCACTAGGCAGGACTGCCTTGAGTATCCTATACAGTTTCTTATTGAAAGTAATAATAACAATGTGAGGCCTAGACTCATATACAACATGGCGTTTCTATAAATATGGTTGTCCCAAAATAACATTACAAACTTCGAGAGGGTAAACATCACACAATACCTCATCCTTGAAGGGATTGATGTCATATGATAGGTGGCATTGTTGACTGACGCAGATGTCACTTCCTTGGCGGAGCCATCCCATGGTGTAGGGTTGCGGGTGTGGCATTATCAGCAGGGTGAGTCACTTGACAACCTTTGTTGAGATGAGGTTCTTTTGACTACCGCTATCAATGATGAAGTGCAGTGGGGTACCCTTCACCCACATCTATGAATGGAAAATGCACTTGCCTTCCTCTGGCTCGTCTGGTTCATCGGGTTGGAGCTTGGTGGTAGAAACGGTAGCACAAGGTTCTACGTCAATGATTCATCTCCCCCTTTCTGGTTCTGACTCAGAGTCGGAACCCACATCTGATTCAAAGGCTTTCACCTCAGCCACCAATGATTTCTTTGAGTGAAAATCAACAGTGTTATGCCGGGGGCTCTTATGAAAGTAGCACCACTTCCCGATATATTTATTTGTCTTTCCAGTGTCCTTGTTTGCTTGCATCCTGGACTGGTTGTCCTGAGGCAGTCCGTCTTTGCTATGTCCTTTGTTCTGCGGGTTGGGTTCGATTTTTTCGGGCTTTTCCTGTGAGGGGTTCCCAGGCCCAAATTGTTGCATCATTTGTTTGAGCTTTTTCTTGATTTTGACGACATATTGGTAGGTCGTGCCTAAGGAAAAGATGTCCATAAATTCCATTTCGGCCTGGATGTATCTATGCAGATCACCGCGATACTTGAGCACCATATGTCACTTAGAATCTTTGATACCCATCTTGGTGCACAAGGTATGGAAGATATTTGTGAACTCGGGCACTGCTTGGTCTCTTTCTTGTCGCAGTGTGGTCCATTTTGTGTATAGGTCGTAATAACTTCCAACAGGGTAGTATTGTTCCTTAATAGCATCCTTGAAGGACTCTTAGGTGACCATGACTATAAATAATGAGGGTTCCTTTGTTTCTTTTTGCTCGTAGAAAGTTTCCCACCAATATTTGACATGGGGAACGACTTTGAGGAGCGCAAAAGTAATATTTTCTCTATTCGAGAAGTTATAGACAAAGAAATACCCTTCTAGTAGATTCAACCATTTGTCTACAACATCTGCGTCTATCTGACCTTCAAATATAGGAATATATAATTTTATTTGTACCTTGAAGGGGGCGGCGCTTCCGTTTGAGGAAGATGTGTCACCTGTTGGTAGTCGTCGAAGGATTTGCCAAAACTGTCCATAATCTCATTCATCTTTTGCGTGAGGTCTTCCTCGAGAAAATTTTTGAAGGGATCTCTTGTCCCGTCATCTTTCTTTTCCCCCACCATGAGAGGTCACTTGGGCGTGCGAGAGCTTTTTTCCTCAAGAGAAACAAGCTCGAGACCCAATTCTTTGTACCCTGACCTTGTTTGGGACATGCATTAAGAACAACAAGGATCGGACCATTCTAATACCACTGATCCAGATTTTATGAGACGAATGAAATGAATACAGATTATTATCAAAATATTCTTAACAAATAATAACATATATACAGTAAAACTAGTTTCTATTCAACAAGGAAAGAAGCTGAAACTGTAAAATGCAGCGGAAAACAAGCTTGCTAGGATGGTGGTGGCTTATCTCTGAGAAGAGATGTGACGGATGTGCTCATTCGCAAGAAGATGACTACAATGAGGCAAGGAATTTTTACAATAAATATGAATGACAAAACCCTACGCATCCAAAAACCTAACCCTAGGATATGAAGCGCCAAAATTCATGTGGGCCCCGTTGGGGTAAGTTAGAACATCAACTTCCTGGGGTCGTAACTTTTGCATACGATCTCTGTTTTAGGTTCACAATATCCTGTCGGAAAGGTCTAATCGAGAAGAACGATTTTCGACTGGCCTAGGTTAGTGCATTCAATGGTCACTTGGGCCCCAAATCCCCCAAAAATGTAGTTTAGGGCCTCAAAACAACCCCAAAAGTTTGGAACCCGAAAAAATGCCAAGGTGGAAAAATGTTTTTCAAACCAGTGGAATAGGTGGGTGGCCATCGATATCCACCTGGATCACAATGACCCACATAATTAATGTTTTCCCATGGAGAATATTAACCCTAATCTGAAATCTTACTCTGATATTAGGACACTCTTGGCATAAGTCCACCCTAGAAGAGTTATCAATAATTGGTCTGTAACCTAATGCTTGACGAGTAGGTAGTTTTGTAAACACCTATTGAGTATACATTTTTTCAAACACTTGACATGCATCCCTGTTTACCTTAGGTTCCAAGTTGAAATACCACTGTGTAGTGCAAGAGTGTATTGCCAAAAAAACATGTCCTCTCTCTTCTTATCAAAATTGTCCTGCCTGACCTGATTTAATGATTAAGTTTCAATAGTGCACCTAGCATTAAGAGTGGGTTCTCCTCTAGATTCCACCACCCATGCTTAGTCTCAAAGAGTGATTCAATATTGTATGCAATCACAACCTTTTCCAGATCAAATTTCATCATCTTTGTCTTCAGTAGCGTCTAGCACCTCTTTTCCGATTGAGCGATCAAGTCATTAGGATATAAGACACCTAAGATAAAACTCACTCAATGCATCTTCTTGAGATAATTCCCCCCCGCAAAAAAAACCTCAAGCCAAGATTCCCATCTTCCCATGGGGTCTAATTACAACCAAAGTTAGTGTCAATCCACATAAAGAGATTCTCTACGAAGTGAGAACTTGTGCTACAATGATTTGGAGGATTGATCATAATGGCCTTCAAGTCGAACATCAACAAAATCTTTGCAAAGGATGACATTTTCAAAGCCAAAGATAGGGCTAAGGTTCAAGATCTTTGAATACCTAGAGCTAGTTTCATCCAAGTAAGGATATTGGATTTCAAATATCATTTTTCATATTTTTCATATAAATAAAGTAATACTTATAAATTTCATTTTTTATTGTTTATTTATTTTTTTATAGATTAAATATTTTTTACAAATACGAAAAAAATGTTAATTATTGTGTTAATTTACATAGGAATATAAATAATTAACTTGATATGAATATATTGTAAATGTTAAGGTGGAAAATAATATGTAAATTTTATGATACTAAGGAAATGGAGGGTTAAAACACTTGTTTGGGCATTGTCTAACTGTTCTACGCTTTTTCCCTCCTGGCTGGAATCCACCACCATGTCAAAAATTCACATTAAATTCCCACACCGACACAGACGCCCACCCATCTCATCGAAATTAAAGAGCCGCATCAGGAGGTAAAGAAGGAGGAGGGTGGCGACGACCATCTGTGGCAGGATTAAGTGCATGTTGTCTAGGTGTCACCCCATTTGGGGAGGGATAATCTCTCTAGGATAAACCAAGGCAATGTAGAAGCAGAGAGGGAGCTAGAGTAAGAATGGCTTCTATGTTAAGATCTTCACCTTCTAGGGACACCCCTTCATTGGCTAATTTTGAACAATTTTGTTGGCCTCTCTTTGGACATGGGAGGGGATTAGGATGAGAGAGGGGCGCAAGGGGGAATGAAAGACTTCCAATGAACTGAGAAGACACAAACATGGGTAAAATTTTGTAGGTGAGAAGCCATTAATTATCTTAGAAGCCAAGTAAATGATTACCAGTTAGTCCCCTTCAATAATCAATTGATTTAAACCCAAACTGGAAGCAAGTTGAATGCCACGAACAAGTCCCCAATGCTCAATGGAGTTGTTGGAATTGAAGCCTAGATTTCCTACCAAGATGTGGATAATTTGTCCTTTGTTATCCCTGATAACCACCCCAAAACCAGTTGGTCCTGGGTTTCCTTTGGACACTCTATCGAAGTTCAACTTGAAGAAACCAGGGGGAGGGAGATGCCAGGATTTGGGACTTGGGGTGTGAATGGGACCGGGGATGGTATTGATGAGGTATTTACTGGAGTTTATATTTAGATGCCATTGAGAAAGGATGGTTTTTTCATTGGGTTTGCATGAGTGAGCTTCTTGGGCCCATTGTTGGGATCATACAATTTGTTGGATACATGAACATATCTTAGACCATATAATGGGAGGTGAGGAAGGTTTAGAATAGAAGTCTCTCTTATTTCTCTCAAAACACAAATCCCAATAGCAACTGCCAAATCATATTTAGAATAGGATTGTTGAAGGGGGTTGATCCCCAGTTCTCCAGGGTATTGATTATACTGGCTCTGTTTCTATTTGTTTTCCTCATGATTTGTGCCACTTGATCCCAAATTTATGAGATGAAAGAGCATTGGTTGAGTAGGTGTTCTCTTGATTCCTCATGTTGCAAGCAAATATGACATACATATGGCCCAATACAGACTCTTTTCCGAAGGTAATTATCCCACGTGAATATGCGGTTCTGCACAAGTAACCATAAGAAAGTGGAGAATTTTCCCCAGAAATGCAAGTGCCAGACAATGTGACAAATGTTTTCCTTTGGCTGGAGGTGAAACTTGGCTCGGAGATTGTAAGCTTCTTTAATTGAAAATGTGCCCAGTGGAGAATGGTCCCAACGTAGAACATCTGATCCCTCCTGAATGTGAATCTTTCTTTAGGTTTCTAATTCCCTCCAAGGTTGTAAATTACAATCAGTCAGAAGATGGAGGGCAGAGTGGAGATCTTTCCATTTCCTCCAGTGAGGGGGTAGCGACTCTTCCTTCCAAAGATCGACTACTTTGAGAGTGTCCCCTTGTTGCATTTTTTCTTTGATATGATGCAAAATTTCCAGGGATTGGAGGGGTGTAAACTGTTTCCATGAATATGACCAAAACATGGCATCTTGTCCACTAATAAGCTCCCAAAAGGCATGCTCTTGGATGAGGGGGAAATTACTCTAAGATGTGTTCCATATGTTCAAGCATGGAATCTAGTTCGCCATCCTAATGAGTTGTGTGGCATTGATGTTAGGAGCATATTTTTGTTTCCAAAGGTGCACCCAGAGTTCATTTGGTTGCTTTAGCCAACGCTACCAGATCTTGGCACCCATAACTGCATTTAGGAGTCATGGATCCCAAAGACCAACTCCTCCATTTAGCTTTTCTTTGCAAACTTTGTCCCAACTCACCAGGGCCCATTTTTTCCCTATTTTGTGGCCTTGCTAGAGAAAATTTATTTACAGATTACGAATGGCTTTGATAACAGATTGTGGAGCAACCAATGCAAAAAAAAAGGTAAATAGGTAAATCTTGGAGGATTGACTCGATGAGGACAAGGAGAGAAACTAGATTGAGGGTATGAAAAGTATAAAAGTTCAAACGATGGGTTATGGATTGAATGAGAGAGTACCAATAAATGTTTTTGGCTATAGAGTCAGAGAGGGGGGTGCCAAGGTAATTGGATGGAAGGGAACTCCTAGGGATGCCTAATAGGTGAGAGATATGATGGTGAATGGATATGGGAGTGTTAAAGAAAAAAAGTTGTGATTTTTCTAGATTAATGGTGGTGCTGGAAGCCGGACTCAAGTCTGTAAGTATGGAATTAAATTTCAAATCTTCTTGCTTAGTGGGCATTCCCATTAACATTGTATCATCCACAAATTGATTGTGGGAGGTTGTTGGTTGTAGACTATGTAGAGCCAGTCCCTGAGGGGACCCATCAGTAATAGAAGCCTTTATGTACCGACCCATACCCTCGACTGTGATAACAAAGAGGAAGGGGGGACAGTGGACACCCCTGGCAAATTCCTCTGGAAGGTGTAAAAGGATTGGACGACACACCATTGAAAAGTATGGAAAATAAGGTTGGGGAAGTTAGATTAAGAATCCAATTGGCCCATTCACTATTCAACCCAAAATCTAAGAGGAGAGAGTGCATATATTTCCAACTGAGATGATCAAAAGCTTTTGAAATATATAGCTTGATAAGCATACCTAGTTTTTTGGTAGAATTTAAAGAGTGGATAACCTCATGTACAAAAATGACGCTACCCATGATTTGAAGTCCCTCTGCATAACCTGATTGTTCCTTGGAGGCAATGAAGGGAAGGATAGGCTTGAGGCGAAGAGCTATCACTTTGGTGATAATTGTTTAGACCACATTACATAACACGATTGGACTAATTTGGTGAGGCTGGGAGACTCGATCTTCCTTTGGAATGAGAGTAAGAAAAGTAGCATTAAGAGCGGAGAGTAATTGAATAGAAGTGTGAGATTCTTCAACCAGTTTCCATACATCTTCTCTGACCATCGACCAACAATGATGGAAAAAATATGTTGTAAAGCCACTTGGCCCTGGCGCTTTTCCCACTGGCATTTCCTTTATGGCTTGGTCCACCTCTTCAATGGTGATGGGCCTCATTAGTGCATCATTCTGTTTCAAAGTGATAAGAGTGGGGATATGGATGGTTATCTTGCTTATGGCCTGAGATCGGTCAGGGATAGGTTCGGATAAGATGTTTTGGTAATAATTGACCAGTTCAGTTTCTATCCCTTCATGATCCAAGATTGGTTAACCTTGGGCATCCTATAGTTTGGTGATGTGATTGACATACCTTCTGTGAAGCATGGATCTGTGGAAGAATTTGGTATTATTTCCCCTTCCTTGAGCCATTGTACTCTTGATTTCTATCGCCATAAGATTTCTTGTTGTTTGTATCTTTTCTCTAATTGATGCTTGAGTTTCTCCTCCTCGGCTTTTAAGGAATTTGAGTGTCCTTGAGTAATGATTTATTGTTGGATTTCCTCCAAGCAATTATCCAGGGAGCATTATGCTTGAAATATATTGTCGAAAACATTCTTGTTACACTCCAGTTTTTATTTGAACGCCTTTAGTCTTTTTTGAAAACGATACATCAAAGTACCATGAGAGATGGCAACCTCTGCCCACCATGATTGGGAAAGCTCTAAGAAGTCCAGATGGTTTAGCCAAAACTTTTCAAAACAGAAAGGCTTGAATTTAGGCATGCTAGTTGTGTCAATACAGAGTTGCACAGGCCAATGGTTTGAACTAGATTTCAGAAGAACATTGGCTTCAACAAGGGGTCCTTCCAACATTAGTGATTATGAGATTAAGAATTGATCTAGATGACAAACAACCTATTGAGGACCATATCGCTTGTTGGTCCAGGTGAAGGTGCCATTCATGGTTTCTATATCATCCAAATGGAGCTCTGCGTTCAGGATCTGAATATTGGCACTATCACTGTCAAGTCATCTTGTGCCACCCCACTTTTCTTCCAATGTGAGGATTATGTTAAATTCGCCACCTATGATCCATCTTTGGAGGCCTACTAATCTTCCTAACTCTGTGAGGATTTTCAAGAAACAATCCTTCTCTTTATTTGCTTGGGGTCTGTAAGCATTTGTTAAAATTCCTTCCTTGCTCAAACCTATTGATTTGTATAGAGAAGAGAGCGTCCAAGATGTGGAGAAAAAATTCTCCAAGATGATTGTCATAGGGTTCCATAAGATGGAATCCTTGCCTGCTGCTCCATTGGAGTCATTATAAACATAATTGCACTGTCTCCAACATCTTCTGAAGATCTTTTCGGCAGTGTTTCATGCACATTTCATTTCCTGAAGGAAAGGGATATCTTAATTTTCTTCCATTATACAATTTTGAAGTACCCTATGTTTGGTCCTTCCATTCAGACCCCTAACATTCCAAGAGATGATCTTCAAAATGATGAGGGTGGAGGAGGAGAGAAGAAGCTCTCAGTGAGTCTTTGAATCTGACCTGAGTTGATCATGAAGCTTCCTACTTCTTTTATCAGTTGTTGCATTGATTTGCATCCCCAATGTTTGCCTTCCCTTGGTGTTCTTTTGATCTCTTTGCCTTGATCTAGTCAAATACCTAGGCACAAGGTAGCCCCTATTGTTGAATCGATGTATACTTTATGTACTTTGCACAACTGTTCTAGTGGTATAGATTGCAACTCTTTTTTGCGATAAGCTTCCTACGGCTTATCCAAGTCTATGTCACCCAGATCTTGGTCATCTACAATCATCTATGTATCGCCTTCCCCCTCTGTGTGTGGGTCTGCTTCCATCTGCGTTGTAGATTCATGCAACCTTATCCTTTATGGTATTGGTTCTTGATTCAGTTTAGGTTTGCCTTTTCCATTGCTTCTAGTGTCAAGTTGATGAGGATTTTCAACTTCATGTGAGTCAGGTAGCTGATTTAAGATTTCAAAGGAGCTGTTGGTAAAAGATTTGTTGGCTTGTCTTTGGTTTGGTCGTCTAGGGTTGGATTTATTTTGATTTGAAACTTGGGTAAACCCGTCTTTTGATTTTCTTCTCTTTTGGCTTGGATGGAGTGTTTAAGGGTAAATCTCTGAAAAAGTGTCCATGTTCGTGACATTTCTACAACATAAAAGTATATGTTCATAATCTATAGTCTAGATCCATTCTTCATCTTGATATTCAAGGGTTAAGGATCACGACAGAGCTTTTGAAACATTCATATAGACACAGATCCTTGCATATGAGGTATATCGCCTTTGTTGAGTGGATTTAGAGGATTTAACATACCTTCACAGGGTGTTACTGATGCCTGTTAGAATTTTCTCCAACCAAAATTCATGAGGAAGGGAGTAAAGTCGAATCCAAACAGGGGAAAATGTAAAGTCCTCTTTTTTTGGGTTGAAGCTCGATCTGTCCAGAATTTGAGATATATCCATGCTAAGTTAAAGAAATATGGGCCATTTTCAAAGATGCAGTCCTTATATTCCAGATTATAAAAGATGATTGTAAAAAAAACCTTCGAGCTCAATTGAAGTTCATAGTGACCCTTAGGGTTCCACCATGTCTTTATCCAGTGCATGAGGTCCCATTCAGTGGGCCATATGCCCATAAATTTTCCTATCAGAGCACGTTTTTTCATAAATTGGGTATTCTCTCCAACCCTTACTAAGTTTATTACACACCTTGGAGTTGTGGTTGATTGTGGAATGTATTTCCCTAGCTCCTAGATGCGAGTCGCTTTTGGGTGGGAAGACTCTGTTTCTTCATCCATTGCTTTGCCAAACATTTGTTCTTCCTGCATGATTTGCTCTCAGAGATGTGGCAGTGGCTCAAAGGACGATCGTTTGCTTCTAGCACCTGGCATTTCATTGGCCACCACATTGCTATATGAGAGGGTTTTCACCCTCGCCCCTGTGTCCATGTGATTCCTGCAGATCCTATACCCCTTTGGCTTGATCGACTCTTTGCAACAATTTCTCCCGGCTAATTTCTACTCTAGAACCCTGCAAACATCAAAACCCTAGCCACACTTCCCATCATGAGGTAGAGTATGACTTATTTATAATTTGTTATAGGCGTTGGCCTTTCTGGTATTAGTTCTTGATTATGTTTAGGTTTGTCTTTTCCATTGCTTCTAGTGTCAAGTTGATGAGGATTTTCAACTTCCTGTGAGTCAGGTAGCTGATTTAAGATTTCAAAGGAGTTGTTGGTAAAAGAATTTTTGGCTTGTCTTTGGTTTGGTCTTCTGGGGTTGGATTTCTTTCGGTTTGAAACTTAGGTAAACTCGTCTTTTGATTTTCTTCCTCTGTTGGCTTGGCTAGAGTGTTTAAGAGAAAATATCTGAAAAAGTGTCCATGTTTGTGACATTTCCTACAACAGAAAGGTATATGTTCATAGTCTATAGTCTAGATCCATTCTTCATCTTGATATTCAAGGGTTAAGGATCACGACAGAGCTTTTGAGACATTCATATAGACACAAATCCTTGCATATGAGGTATATCGCCTTTGTCGAGTGGCTTCAAAGGATTTAATATACCTTCACATGGTGTTATCGATGCTTGTTAGAATTTCCTCCAACCAGAATTCATGAGGAAGGGAGTAAAGCTGAATCCAAATAGGGGAAAATGTAAAATCCTATTTTTTGGGGTTGAAGCGATCTGTCCGGAATCTGAGATATATCCATGCTAAGTTAAAGAAATATGGACCATTTTCAAAGATGTTATCCTTATATTCCAGAGTATAAAAGATGATTGTAAAAAATCCCTTAGAGCTCAATTGGAGTTCATAATAACCCTTAGGGTTCCACCATGTCTTTATCCAACCCATGAGGTACCTTTAAGTGGGCCATAGGGCCATAAATTAATTAATATGTTAATTCACGCACGGATAGAAATAAGGAAAAACTACCAAATGCCTACCGATTATAGGTTAAATATTATTGCGAAGAGGAATCATACACCTAAAAAGTAAGGGATATAATAAGGATGCACAATTGAAAGAATCTTATTCCAGGATCGTTCTCTATGATTTGTGCTCCTCTGAAAGCTTTTATTCCGTTCACTGATTATAAAAGCTATTATTCCTTTGGACATCGATACTACTCTACTGGCGTCCACAAAAAAATTATTCTCATGTCATCTCTGTCACTTATATAAGCGATCCCAAAACACACAGCCAACACCATCGTCTCGAGACTTTCAAAGTGACTCATTTTCTAATTTACAGTGCGAGTCCTTGGGGTTTGGCAGTGTTTGATTCATTGAGCAATGGCATACGGGGAGTACGAGTATGGAGGTCGCATCAGTTATAATAAGTTTAATGTAGGAGGAGGCTGCGTGACGAGCGGCCAACAAATAATTCCACAAGGCCAGATCGTGAGGGTCTGCTCCAAGGCCAATCCCGACTACGCTTTGGCTATCAGAGATGGCCGGGCCCTCATGGTCTTCTACAATCCCAATGATCCAATCCCAATGATCCCACAATGGTAACATTCTCATATTCTCAGCTGTCTGCATAGATTCTGTCAAATATATTTTCTTGATGGATCTTTGTTGATATGATATATATGCATGCATGCAGCAATGGGTGAAGGACGAAAGCTGGAGTAACCAAGTGAGGGACCAAGTGGGTCATCCTGCTTTTGCTTTGGTGAACAAAGCCACTGGTCAAGCTCTTCGCCATGCTATCGCTGAATGTCAGGAGGTGCTGCTCACTCAGTATAAGGGCCCCTCCAGTTATGATGAGAACGTGCTGTGGAGTGAGAGTGAGGACAAGGGATATGGATATCGTACGGTAAGGATGGCCAACAACATTGGACTCAACTTGGATGCATTCCAGGGCGACAGGAGGAACGGAGGCATCAGAGATGGCACTCGCGCTGTGCTCTGGAAATGGAACAAGCAGAACAACCAGCTCTGGAAGCTGTCCCCTTGCTACTAATTGCTGCATGTATATAATATATCTAGTATAATTATACTGTGTTACTATTAACATGGCTGAGATCAGTAGGAGATGATGCCTAGCATAGCATAGCAGCTAACACATGGATACGAAAAGATAGGATGGCTGATTACTAGAACAAACAATGTGAGGTATATTATTGATCCAAAGTTTTTTTTGTTGTTCACCTCACTCATCTTGATGATTTTCATTAATTTATTGAGGAGGGCCCCCACTATTGGGGAAGAGTAGGTCTTTTTGTTACCTTGTGGTTCCTATAATTTGACCTATCAATTATGATTGCCACCAGAATCCCTATTTGGGTTCACCTCCCAAGTTTTCCACTCCACCTTTGGCACCTATCAGTGTTTAAAGATATTAAGAATTCCTTGGGAAGATACTAGAGTTAGATATTGAGTGGGTTGATTAGTTGGGACTTTTACCTATGCTCAAATCAACGTGGAATAAATCTTAGAAAAATTCACCTATCAGACATGATGATTCTAAAATAGGAAAATTTTCAATGGACTCAAGTTTTGGATTACAAAAACTCATCATTTTTATGTTATATCTACAAACAAATAGGATATACATCTTCAAGAATCCTTCTCTCAAGCACAAGCTTACCTAAAAGAGGAAAAAATGTCATCTTCCCAAATAAAAAAAGATGGCAACTATATGAGCCTCGATTCTTGGATGATGAAGATTATCAAAATGCGAAAACTCTATCTCTAACAAATTTAGAGAAGGATATTAATGTTGAGTATAGAAGAGTAGATTATAGAATTAAACCCTTCCTTAGAGGATTAAGAAGAAACAACAAATATTAATATCTCTCTCCCATAAGAGGTAGATGTCAATGAAGTTACAACAAGAGGAATAAAAAGATCCCATGAATCGGACAACTTTGATTATGATAAGGAGCTATAAATTGGAATTCTAATTAGCAATTAATTTTTGTGGACTCTCACTCTAGAGGGATGAATTGTAGTAAAAAAATAAGAAATGAGAAAAAGTTAGGATTGAAGATAATGTTCCTTATTAGTATTTGACATATTTTTTCTTGGTGTAATTGCTTTGTCGTTTAAATATTAAGTTATATTTATTTTATAATTTTTATAAATATTCTCATAACATTTGTAAAATATAATCTTTTTTTATTATTCATCAATGAAAAGTTTGTTTGTTTGTTTGTTTGTTTTTTTAAATGAAACATAATATAAAATTATGATTTTAATGATTTTAAAGTAATGGAGAATTTTTTTTTTATCTTATTGGTTAGCTCTCATAATATAAATGTTAAATATTATCGGAAGGTTTGCGGCTAGGGTTTCCATGGACGCAGACCTCTCGTATCAAATTTTTTGTTCAGCGGCCCACGTGTAGATCTCTCTGTGACCTCCTTCGGCCTAAAGTTATCCTCCCCTTGGCGGTTCTTCTCCTAATCCGAAGTCTTCCTCACTTGGGTTTGCCTGCAGGGAGGTCTCCACCCCTCCCTCTCCTTGACTTTGTGTGGATCGAACTTCTTCTAGTCGATGGCGGCGACCCTTCGTTTATCTGTAGTATATTCAGGCTTTGTAGTTCTTGCGCACTGGATCTCTTGATCAGATCGGTTTGTGCCCACTGCTCGGAATTGCTTCCTTTGGGTGGGCTTCGGTGCTCGTATATTAACTGTACCATTGGTGTTTTCTCTGGGAGAGGATATGTTTTCTTTCTTATGGGTGTTGATGCGGAGTGCTTCCTTTCTTCTTTGATTTGTGTTTTTCTTGGAGCGGTCTCTAGCGAGGTCCTTGCTTTATTTTTCTCCACATTTGTGGTCCCTCCCTCTGGGTCCTTCAGTTTGTTCAGGGTTTGATGTATGCTTATATCTGGATCCTTTTGGTGGTTGTAGATGTATATTTCTTTATGACCGAGGTTGTGCCAAAACTTTGAGCTCTTATCTTTTTGATGAGGTTTGTGCTAGAACTTTGAGGTCCTATCCTTGGGCGCGCGGTGCAGTTTCGTCACTTTGAGTTCCATGGAGTGGGTGTGCGGTTCTTGGTCTTACTGTTGTTGGTTGGGGTCTTCATCGACATTGTTTCTTTCTGTTTCAATCGATGTAAAGGTTTTCATACCTCTCTGACCTGGTCCATCCAGCCACCAGGGTTTGTTTGGATTGTACTGTGTGGAGTTTTATTCTGTGACGGGCTTTCTTGTACTGGGTTTTCAGCCTATTAGGGGTTTCTATCAGCCCCTGTCTCTCTTCTTTTGGCTCTCCAGCCAGTTTTTCTTTGTCCCTTAGGGATATCTACCCAGGTTTGTGTTGTGTTTTTGGCACTTACATAATGTAATTTGGTTCTCTTGGATGAATAGAATTACGCTTTTTTTTCCGAGAAAAAAAATGTTAAATATTATTATTGTCAAGAAATTTGTATCTTTATATCTTATTTGTTAGCTCTCATAATATAAATATTAAATATTATTATGATGAAAAAATTTATGTGATGTCAAACTATAAACTTTCCAATTACTTTGAAATAAAGGTATTAAATAGTTTAGTTTGCAATGTTTATAACACTTTCAAAACTATTAATATGTCCACTATATTTATTAGTATGTGTCGAAGACCAAGATTCTAGCAATCGATTTATATTTATTAGTCTGTGTCAAAGACCAAGACTCTAGCAATCGATTTACGGTTGACCATCAATTAATTAATGACCATCAATTAGTTAATGATTGACTAAAAATATTTTCCAATTTTTCAATGTTGTACATAAAACATACAAATTAAATATTTTTTAATATTTAAATTTGCTTTTATAACTAATACTATTGGTTAACAAATTTTATACACAGTATCTAAAGTCTTCAAATATACTAAAGATAGCCTATACTTTATATAACTTTATTTTGAAAGTATTTAAATATACTAACTCATTGCAAATGATCATTTTGTGAGATGTTGCAAAACAAGTCCGTGAAGGATTTAAGTATTGAACCTCTCCACGGCCTTGACAACACCCAGCTTTAAATAATTATGCAGAAGAGTATTGAGCCTCTCTACGGCCTTGACAACAACCCTTTTTAAATAACTATGCAACCACCGCCCACCACCTCTCGATGGCCTTGACAACACCACATCATAATAAGGCCATGACCTTGGTGTCGAAACCAAATTTTCAAATTTGGATTACTCACTTGGAGGAGCAAAGCAGCAAAGCCATATTGGCATTCTGGAGAAAATGCCAAGCCACCTATAGCTGGAACCATATGTTATGCAACTGTAAAACTGTAGGTCATTGAGTGTCAGTCTCCAGACACCTTCGGATTATCAGTCTCCAGACACCTTCCTAAGATCTTATGCATGGGCCTGGAAGAGTCGTGACACTCTTCTCTGGTTTCCTAGCCGTGGCCAAGAGAAGAGTGTGATACGTTATTTCTGAGATAATTAAGTTAGGCACTTCAAAGGATGCCATATTGTAAATTTCAGAGTCTTAATCATTATAGACAACACTCTTCTCCTAAAAAGGCTACTAGAAAGGAGGTTGTAATCTTAATACAAACCAATCTTTACTTCTGAAATAAATTCAACATAGCATAATCTAAATTCAATATATCTTGTTTAGATAATTAGTAGGCAGTGAGGCACAACATCTATATTAATAAAAATAGTTTAAAAGATTTTGGAAAATGAGATAAGGATGTATTCCAATATCTCTTTTATCTTAAGATTCCAGAGATTCACCAATAAGTTTTGACAAAGTCTAATCTAAACGAGTAAATAAGTTTTGACAAAGTTTAATTTAAACGAGTAAAATATACAACTAGATTTGCAAATAGTGAAGGTAGTAATTCTCAATTTCACCTTTTTAGTATAGCATGTGAAAAGAGTAAAGTCAACCTTCAAAGCCGTGAGTCTTAAGGAATCATCCATGACACCCTCTGGCGGTGCGATTCAAGTGTATGAAAAATCCAAAATAGTAGCTTTGGAAAACTGCATATCTAAATTAAGGTCGGACCTATGCGACTCCACGCACTGTTTCATGTCATCAATATCACGCGGAAACATTCAACCTGCTATTGGGGCGTCCTTGGTTGTTTCAAGCTCGGGCTGTCCCGTCAACATCTCACCAATGTCTCAAGCTTATATATGAATATATTCTATATGAATATAAAGTCGTCACAATCTGGGCTGATCAAGAGGATATATCTCCTGCAGAAGGGGAGTTTCACTCCTTCCAACTCCTGAAGTCGCTCAAACCTTTTTAGAGCAGATACAGAAAACAAGGCCCGCCTTTTCTTTCTTATTAGAAGACGAATCTACCCACGTCTTAGCACTATAAATATAGTATGTTTAAAACCAATATCTCTTGTTTAGATAATTAATTAGTAGATATAATACATATTTAGTTTAAATAAGGTGGAAAGGTAAGGAAAATATGTTTAAGTTATGATAATATATTTTTATATATAAATTAAATAAGGTTGAAAGGTGAGGAAAATATGTTTAAACTATGTTAGTATAATTTTATATATTAAGATTATGAGAATAACTAAAAGTTTTTCCTTTCATAGACATTATTGCAACTACTAACATATATTATTATATTTTTCAACTTGATAAAGGTAGAGAGGATAGTAATGTTCAAGTGCATCTTCGAGTGTAATATGTGATGGAAGTTTCATTGAATTGACTATCTAATTTAATGTTGTTAAATTCAAATATTTATTAGAGTAAACTTGATTACTAGATTGTTCCTATTAACAAGGCTACAGGGTAGTTTAGTCCCTGCCTAAATAGAAAAAAACAAATAGAAATATAAATAAATCAATTTGAGCACACTGTATAAAGTAGATTTAAAAATTACAATCTGAGACAAGTTTCAGCATATCTCTACCATATCACTTAGAATAAGAAAAAATCAATGGGAACGTTAGTTATGGCATTTTCATTTGGAAACAACATCTCAAAAAATATCATGTCAGTGAAAATGATTCCCTTAACGTTCTTCCCTATGTACGATACTGGAAAAAGAAAATGATTTTTCGGTGTCGGTATTAAGAGTAACTGGTTAATGCATATATTTCATTGAAGAAGAAACATGGTTAATGCATATATTTCGGTGTATGTATTAAGAGTAACTGGTTATGGCATATATTTTAATGCATATATACAGTTTTGCAGTTGTGCTTCAATGGAGGATTACGTGGCGACATGTGCAGAACTTCCTTGCGTTATTCCACCATTCTGCATCATGATAATTAAATCGGTCGTTATCCAATCTATCTGTTGTGTTGAAGTATCAAAACTGACAAACTATTTAATTTTCATGTCTAATCGTCCAAATATACAAGAACATGCGGTCGCATTTGCAATAAGACTCCCAAGTTTATATCCAATAAGAATAAAGATAAACAATATTAATTTTATTATTTAATTAAAAAAATACAAATTGTTATGTAAAACTTAGGAAATATAATTTTTTTTTTAAGTCAAACAAAAATAATACCTGGTCAATGATGAACTCATTACTATAGTCCCACTTGCCTTTGGCAGTGACTAATAATGAAAGGAATTCCTAAAACATGCTACTAAAAAGAATGATTAAGTTTTGAATATGTTTATAGTTTTATTTTTAAACATGGATTTATTAGTTTACTTATTGATTGGTTGGAAGCTCTAAGGAGAATCACGTGGTAATTAAAGGAACATAACCTATTAATATTATGAGTATGCTTAGATTTAAATTACACAAAAATCAAGAGATGCTAGTAGTTGGGACAAACAATTATGCTAGTTTATAGAATAATATGGGGGCTATAGGTGGTTGTGAGCAGGATAGTATGCTCTCCATGAGGATTCTTTGGCACGTGAGTAAGACATGCTACTCATTTTGAGGTTTGACAGAATAATATGGTTCTCAAAGCCCAAAACATAGGCTAGGGTCAAAATAGAGAATCTTGTTGCATTAGATTTTCCTCTATCGCTCATCGACCATGCAAAGGGCCTTATCCATCACATAGGCCATTTATAGGGAAACTTGGGCCTATAAGCGAGATAAAGGGGCCATATCTAAATTTATAACACTAATTATGGTTCTTATGGACTAATAAATGTTACATTTCTAAATTCAGGGTCTAAGACCATATTGTTTCTCTCTAGGGGCTCATTGTCCATGTATGGTTCCCTAAACCACCACTTAGGGTCTATGTAGGGATTATTTAATGCACACATGTGAGATATGGTCACCATTTCGAATATTATACTAGTATGGATAGTTGTCAAGGACCCTACCATGGTATAGGTCTAAATACAATATCTCATGCCATGACATAAATACCTTTGGAGGTCATGGTCCATATGCTAGCCCCCAAATCACCACATAGGCCCTCTATAGGGAGCCTTTGGCATGCAAGTGGGATATGGTGGCTATTTTTAGGTTTAGAACACAAGGAATTGTTCTTAGTGCCTAGGACATGGCTCTATCGAGAAATCCAAGTTCTTATACCAAAACATATGTCTCTGAGGATCATTGTCAATCTATGGGGCCATCAACCACCACATAGGCCTTGAAAAGAGAATATTTAACATGTGAGTGGTATATGGTTCCAATTTTCAAGTTTGGAAGACCAATTATGGTTCTCACAATGCAATTGACGAAAAAAGGTCAACATCCATAGCCTTAGGAAAATATATTTTCCTTTGGGGTTCATGGGCCATACCCAAGGCCCCAAGTGATCACACATTTCCTACATAGGTAATATATGTCCAACAAGAGGGATATGTAGTCACCATAGCAAGATTTTTAACACAATGGTTGGCTATTGAGAGATGGGCCATTGTTTCATTTGAACATTTAGGATCCAATTCCATATAATTTCATTCTTGGCTAATGGTTCGTAAGTGGTGCTTGGAACAACTACATACATTTTATGGCATGGAGGCCCTAAAATATCCAAAGAGGTGGGAGTGAGAAACCATATATCCTCTATTAAATTTGGTATCCTGGGATTAGGGATGTAAGTTCTTTACCTGTAGATGGAGAAATTGGATAACTAAGAAGCCTATCATGAGGTGTGAGAATGTCATGCCTCCTTCTTTGGGATGAGAGGACACACTTTACTTCCATGCCATTTAGAATTTTATTAGATAATGGTGTATTCCATGGTGAGTGGAATTGATCATGGTATATGAAAAATAGATTAAACAAGAGGAGCTGCAAAAGAAGCAAGTCCCTGCCTTACGTTGACACTTGCTACCTTAGGTGCTATGAAATGCGCTGAGTTGACGCAGGGATTAAAAAAGTGTTTGTTAGACTAGATCCTTCATGTGAATAATGAGTTGTTGATTGATTACAATGTAATGCCTGAACACAAGGATAGTTGCATTGTGTTAAAGGCTATACAGAGTGAAGAGACAACTAGAAAGAACCCAAAAGACTAAATTCTTATGGCATAGATATATCACGATGCTTTGTTCGAGAGAGGGGGATTCAAACGACAAAAAACTTACTTGGGATGACAACCAATGAATGTAATTCACTCAATGTGTATGTACTTGGCTTCATTGTTTAATTTTTTCAATATAGACAATGTTAGTGGGCAGTTGATATTGTTTGTCTAATTCACAAGTTATAAATGAAACACATTTGGAAATGTTGCTCCAAGAATTTTCAGGTAAGCAAAAGAAAACATTAGAACAAAATATTATCATAGCTTTACACTCCTTTTTTCTCTTAAATGGATCGTGCATCTTTACACCCTGCTCTCAAGCGCACTATGGAGACTTCTACTCTCAAGTGCACTATAGAAACGAAACATATTTTTTAGGAAGTTCCTCAAGAGTTATTGGAAATGGAACATAAAGTTACATCTTTGTAAAGTTAAGTATTTACCTAAAGTCTACATCTAAATGATTTCTAATTACAAATGTGGTAAAATATGTTATACTAGAACTATACAAAATCTATGAGAATCACCTTTGCGATGATATATGAAGGGAGAAAACAAAATCTATGAGACTCATTTGTGATGGTTTTTTAATAAAATGCATTTGGTTATCTATTTGGGTCGTCAGCTACTGGGGATGGATGCTTTTATGTTAATTTGTAAGGTTTAGTATCTAAAAAAGTTTAATGTAATGTTTATTACAAATATTTTTGTAGCTTTGCAGCCTTGCAATGCACGAACACAAACAACATTTATTGTAATAGAGGGAGTTGTGCTACAATAACTTGAACATTGCCCTTCACACACGAAGCATGCTCACCTATGGTCTTTGCTTCCATGGCATTTCAGATTTGTTATTAACTCACCCATTTCTCATTCTATTTCCTTGATTCAAAATAAGAAGAATACATAAGAATGCAAGGGAATATTTTTAATAAATTATGGAAATATTAAATAATTGCATATCAATAATTTTTTGAAATGTGACTTAATCAAAATATTTCATTTGATAAAGGTAGAATGTTGCCACGTACAAATATAATGTCATGATATGCACGAGAGGATGTCACCCGAAGTTCTCTCGGAGCAACTTGTATAAAAGGCAAGGAAAACAGAAGACTAGGAATGGAGGGGCCAACATATGTGTAAAGACTCCAGTAGAAATGTTGTTTACATGTGTTGGTCACATTTTGAACTTATGAATGGATTCCAAGAAAGGAGAAAGAACATCGTGCAGGGGCTCGAGCCAATCTTTCTTACCTATACCACTCCATAAATTCATATGATAACTTCTTTTGAATAGAGTTCATTTCTTTATCATTTTGGTTGCTAAAGGAAAGATTGTGTTGTGTGGGCGTGGGAATAACCCAAGGGTGACGAAGGGGTCCTTGGCCAAGAAAGTCGAGGTGTGGGAATGATGCTATGAAACACAACCTATGATGGCGAAGGGCTCATTGTCGATCCCCATCTATCGTCTGCATCTACATTGGGAAGCATTGCTAGGGATTCAATCTGTCATTACATTTTATCAAAAGAAAACCCCATTGCTTCCATAACATTCCACGGCACCAAATTTGGGGTCAATCATGGTCCCATCATGGCTTAATTTTCCGTCAGAGGGCCCAATCCAGAGACATGTGTTGTGTGAGCATGAGAATAACCTGAGGGTGGTGAAGGGGTTTCTGGTCAAGGAAGTTGGAGGTATGAAAATTATACTATATAACACAACCTATGATGGTGAAGGGCTCATTTTTTATCCCCATTTGTCGCCTACATTTGTAGTGGTAAGCGTTTTTGGGGATTCGATCCGTCGTTACATTTTATCAAAACAAAACCCCATCGTTGCCATAACATTCCATGGCAACAAATTGGGGGTCAAGCTTGCTCCCATCGTGGCTTCATTTTCTGTCAAAGGGCCCAATCCAGACATTTTGATATTCTGAAACCCGACATCATATCCCCCAGTGTGAACATTCTGGTTGCTTGGACATACGTTGTCAGTCCTTCGGGGCTCTTGTTTGAACAAAGGCGAACAAATTTCAATATAATCTTTGGAACCTCGATGGCTTGCCCTCATGTTAGTGGGGTTGTTGTGTTTCTCAAGGGAGCTCATCTGGACTGGAGCCCTGCAACCATAAAATCGATGTGTATCCTTCATTTTCTAAGGATTTCGATCAAAACCGGGCTTCTAACCTATCGAAATTCTTCACCAAAATGGTCACCGATGTCGGTCCACACATGTCAAATTGTAGGGTCATGGTGATTGCTCCAAGAGGGGTATCGGTGAAATTCAAGCCGAGGAAGATGAGGTTTACAAATAAAATGAGAAGTTGAGCTACATGTTTAGCATCAGTGCTAAGCCTCTGAAGCTTCTACCAAGAAATTCAAAAACAATATTTCTGCAACTGCTTTGGAGCGATGGAAAACAGGTTGTGCAGAGCCCTATTGTTGTAACAAGATCCTCTTGTATGTATTTATGCATCCATGATAAAGTACTTTTGAAATCAAAATGAAATTATTAAGAATACACATTAGTAGAAATATATGTATATGTGTGTAGTAAAGCTAGAGGCGCACTGGCTGGGAGAAAGGGAGGTGCTTCTATGCTTCTATGCATCTGCTTTCTACCCGTTGTTGCAGGCATTAGGATTCACCCAGCCTCCTCCAAGTCAGTTACACCAGGGAGAAAGAGCAGGTGTATGAGCAGGTAATACTCATAACTATGAAATTTTTGTGACTTTCATTGTCTTTGGGGACGAATGGATTTGGTTTGAAATTTTTTAAAATTTCATTGGAAGGTGATGCGCTGAGCATTGAGCTTTTGGCTTGGAAAAAAGGAAAACTGATAGAGATATAGAGATATAGATGTAGACATATCTCTTACCAGGTGGTTGCATGGTAAATGTAATGAGCCAGGTGCAAAGCCAAGCGCTTTCCAAGGGATGAAGAGATGGAAAGACGATGAAGGTTCTGACAACATTGTTAAGGATGAATATGTCAACTTAGTTGCAGGATGGGAAAACTTGTTAAAAAAAAAAATTAATCTTATATATATATATATAAGCACGGGTTAATAGGTGGTCAACGATAGTTGACTGCTAAGTGAAAGATATAGTCCCTACCTAGAGACAAGGACTAATAATGATTATAGATATCGCTACTTGAAAAACATAAACACTATTGCTAACAAAGAGGTTGGAGCAAGGTTGTAAATGGGTACAATTATGAGATTTATTACATCTAATGTATTCAATAAGAAAATACATTTTTTAAAGTTTAAATTAAAATAATTACACAACAAATCAAGCTTCGTATTTTAGTTCATATAAAATCCTATATGATAGTTTTTAATAAAGAAGTGCCTTCAATACTAGGTTTTGGGGATAAGCCCATATTAACAATGTTATAAGAAATTTGTGAAGAGATAAGTTTAGGAGCTATTAGGTTGGACAAATTTAATATTTTATAATCATTAAAAGCACATATTAAAAATGGTGTCAAATCAATGTGACGAGTTGTTGATTTGTGAAGAGAAATTGGAGGAAATTACAAAGAGGTTTGATCTTGTGACGATTGAAGTTTAAATCTATGGTAGCAATTGAGGTGAGAACCCATGCAATCATTCTAGCATGATATGAGATCTAAGCATATTTTTTAGAACAACAATGTTATAATTCTAAGCGAGGAAGATAATCACGATGATGGCAACGGAGATTGATATGTAAATGCTTTGTTTCGAAATTTATATTGTGGATGTGTTGATTTTTTATTATATGTATCTATAATATCCAATTCTGTTTTTTTTTCTTCATTTTAAAATATTGGATATGAAAATTTAACAACCATTTAAAACCACCATATTGAAAATAGATTAAATAGTACAAGAATAAGATGTAGTTTTGATATATTTTTATTGTCATATTTATTGTTTATTATAAAAAAATTATGTTGTATTGTATTAACTTCTTTTTTTCGTAAATAGACAGGGAAAATTATATTATCTTAACTGTTGAAATTAATACAAAAAATCTTTAACTAATGGTCTGCCACTGGGGAAACCAGACCAGCAACAAAGAAAAAGATCTTTAGTCCAAACAATCTATGACAAGGTTTTTTCTATCCTCTGTCTCTCTAGATATTAAAAATATAGATAGTTCTTAGTTCTACTAACAGTAAAAACATAGTTATTGTTGCATCTCATTATACCAAAATATAAAAGACAAATAATATTGATTAGTCAGGAGGAGGAGAATCTTGAGGCTCCTGAGGAGGAATTGGTGTTGTTGGCATGCATGTCTGGACTGTTGTCTCTGTCGAGGTTGAACTGGTGGAAGGGAGATGAGACAAGACTTCACGCCCGAGTAGATGAAATTCGTCCAATTGAAGTTGAATGGTACTTTTCACATCCTCACGAGTCTGCATCATCTTACCCAAGAGCATTTGTATATGCTAGTACAACTCCATTGTTTTCCAGTATTTTGATTCTTGTCCTCACAAACTTCCATCCGACATCCATGTGATGATGGCTTCATTAACTTCTTGCGTCGGAGTCAAAGTTCTCTCCAGACGAATCTTTGTTTCCACCTTTGTCAATAATTCTTGGATGTGGGGCAAGGTAAATTCCTGAAATATGGTTGGTTTTGCATGCACTTCTTGTTGCACACGGGTGCTTAAAGTGCGACCTCTACTTGTGCTTGAGGAGGGCTTCATAGTAGAACATCCCCCTCTTCTATAACCTCGACGATACCAAAACAAGGAATCATCATGTCATCGACATTGGTGTTGAAAGCTAATCTAAGGTGGAGCCAAAGAAGTGTGGGTGATGACCTGCTTATTTTCATGTGTTTATGTCGTTCCCCTACTAGCTCTTTACAAGCCTCCCGCCTCCTTGAATTCATTCCCTGCCTTCTAATTATGGGAGATACAAATGACCCTCGCGCCATAATTTCCTCGATTTTCATGTTTCTAGTGCGTATAGGCATAGTGATATTAACCATTGGGGTTGGTGTACCTTCTCCCTTCAAATTTAACTATTGCATTACTATGTTGGTGTACCTTTGGGATATCTTTCTTGTCACCATACATTTGTCGTACCTCCCCCATCACTTCCTGGTGCATTGGCACATGTGAACCAAGGGTCGGTTAACTGAGGCATCGTTACCGCGATAACCGTTGTTAATTCTTATTGAATACCCCATCTACCAGGTTGGAGTTAGCACCAACAAAAAGGTTATACATTTTTGGTAGGTGTGGACATGGCTAATTGTCTGCGTGGTGAATGGGCTCATCCTCCAATGACTTGTTTTTCCCTGGCACCCCATCCAGGGGAACTTATGTTTATATTAACCTTTGATATCACAAATTTGGTGACGTATTCATATAATACAATAGTAAAGATTTATTTAAATTATATTTTATTTAAAAAAATGATGATATTAAAAAATCAAACCTAAATTTTTTTATTATTTGAAAAAAAATAAAATTAAAATAAATATATACTTATTTTGATGGACAATTCCAACAAAATAACCGAGTGCAACATCTACCAGTTTTGGGATCACACTTGTGATGTTGGCATTACCAACTTTAATGGCATTCCCAACCTTAACTAGTGTCACTATCGTGGACTTCACCTATTCCACTCCATCCTTTAGTTTCCTCATCATATAAACCTTATATTAATTTTTTTTTTACATTCTCCTTGAAATAAGTGTTAATATAGGAAGGACATGGAAATTCTAAAAGAGCATTTTTTTAGATCCTAGTCACAATTAAGGAAAATTTTAAGGATCCATACTTATCTAAAAGTATAGAAACCTTTGTCAATTTTATTGATTCTTAAAATACTAATTACAAAATGTTTGGTTATATTCTTATATCTAGTAAAATAATTTTATCCCATATTAGAATTTGGGTGAATAATTAAAAAAAATAGAAATTAGCAAATTATTTTTAGAAGAAAACAAGACAAATCATGAAGTTTAGCCT